>JADKYC010000070.1:0-194967 GCA_019843955.1 Xylaria sp. 218_066 | reverse complement strand
TTTATGTGCTTTTAAAGTGTAAATTTACGTACTTTTCTATTACCTTAGGTACCAGGCTATATATTTCCACCAAATCTGTTGCAACTTTTATCCCTTAGAATTTAAACAATTCTCTATTCAATTCAATTTACTAGACCCTTATATCTATTTTTGTTAATTTGTTATAGATTTTCAAAGTTGGTGAGTTTTGGTGTAAATCGTGTCCGGCTAGGGGGGTAATCCGGTTAGGTGGGTGGGGACACTAATCCGCCGCCAAACCGCACGCTGGGGATAAATCGAGCATGAAGACCGGGCGTACGTCCAATCTAGTTCCACGGAGAGCTTGATTTAGTAATAGTATGCGTGTGGGTCAACCCCATTGGCTGCGGTTCTTTAGCTGGCAGGGTTCAATTTTGGCTGTATTTCCATCATGTGTTTCCTGACACCCTCACGCAAAGGTGTATTTTGCAAATAGTGCCCCGCAGAGCTCCGAGGTTACCTATTTAGAATTGAACAACACGGGTTCTAATAGGAAGTTAAGAAACACAAACATGGTTATCCCTATATGGTGATTGAAGCATCGTCGGTGTCCGACAACACCGAGACTTAGCTCTTCCCCTTGCCCGACGACACAAAGTGTATACGACGTCAATAATGCAACCAATAGGGCCGTGCAATAATCTAGCTTGACTATGAAGTCGGTTTTGACTATAAGATTCTCAGAATCGACTCCATTGTGGCCCTCCGATGCCAATCTATAACCTGTCAACTGTTTATCATACCTCTGCAAGTGTTTGTTTCGTTCGACGCAATGGTTGCCCTCAAGTTCTTCGCTTCCTCGCTCCTTGCCAGTGCAGTAGTCGGCCAGAATGCCACTCTCCGTTATATGCCCTTCGGTGACTCTATCACTGAGATCATCTGCTGGCGGGCCATGCTATGGGAGAAGTTGCAGAGCACCGAATTCGCTTCTGTGAACTGGGTCGGATCGGGAAAAACAGAGAACAACTGCGGAGACTCAAAATACGATCGCGATAATGAAGGCCACTCGGGATTCCTTGCTATCAACATCGCAAATAGCAAGCAGCTTGTCGGTTGGCTCCAGACGAACCCCGCAGATGTTATTACGATGCATCTAGGTACGAATGATATAGTTCAACAGAACAAGCCGGTTGATCAAATTATCGCCGCTTTCACAACACTAGTCGGCGTAATGAGAGACAGTAACCCAAATATGAAAATCATTGTGAGTACCTATGATTAATCCTGTCGATTGAGTAAGTTCCGGAATATGTGGTGGCTGACAGATCCTCCTAGGTTGCACAAATTATTCCTATGGGCTTTGGCAGCTACAACACTGCGATCCAGAATCTCAACAAAGCGATCCCAACTTGGGCTCAAGGACTTAACAAAACTGAATCACCAATCTGGGTAGTTGATCAATATACAGGGTTTAATGGCGGCAGCGACTTGCGCGATGGTGTGCACCCTAACCAGTCTGGGGACACCAAGATGGCCAATATCTGGTATCCGGCGCTTATTCATGCGCTCGAGGTGGCGAAGGCCGACAAGTTAGCAGTTGCTGCCAACAGAGTGGAGATGCCTTTCACAGCATAATCTGCAGATTGCATGCTGAGGTTGTAGTTCATGAAAGGGAATGGACAATTATGGAATGATTTGACCTATATATAAGGCATTATGGCTATATATAAAATGTTCCGAATGACTGAAATTGTCTAAAGTAGAAATTGACATATGACGTCAAAAACTGTATGGTCCGCAGTGCGAAGTCCACACAGAAATAAGCAACAAGACAAATTCGTCATTATAAGAGAACAAAGTCAACCGAGGTTATCCACTGATTTGTGACTAAAGCCGCAGCCTCAACCTTACGCCTGCTTCGCTAAATTACTTTCAATTCACGAGTTCCACCATCATCCAAACTACAGAGCATTATGGCAATTCCCTTTAGAGATGAGAACTCATAACTATCAATGTATTGTTATGGTAGTCATTTGCTCAATTCATGCATAAGATTCTTGATGTTATAGCTTTTTGACATTAAAACTACAGCTCAAAAATCTCATGGAAACGTGTATTACTGCACAGCTTTTCCCCCTGGTTTCTATTTTTCTTCCATTAATCGATTCAAAATGCCAAGAACAGTGTGTAGTACTTCACAACTAACTTCCACCCCACATTTCAATCATAACTTGCTGTTACAGCTGAAGATGAAAATGATTGAGCTGACTTGGAGCGAATGATTAATCCTCGTGATGAACTGAGCATCAAGCAATAAAAACTCTTTCCCGCTAAAGAAGGAATGAATTCCAAATATTGATATTGTAATTGTGCTAGATGGTTTGGTTCAATCACTGTTGTTTACTGCCTATCTACTTTATGAAGCGTATTTGTGGTAAACTTGAGCAAGGTTATTCACTCCAGGCTACATGGATGCAGCCACTACCAGCCTGAAAACATCACTCTCAGCCACAATTGCCTTATGGCCGATAGCTTGCCAGGGTAGGTGGCGATCACGACCCAACCAGGGCTCGGGGCTTCCAACACCGAGCCGCATAAACTCCGCAATTGTCATTAACCTCAATCAAGCCAGCACCTGTACACGACCATTCTGACAAGGGTCGCAATTTCGTGTAAATTGCCCACCCCGATCCGGGCAGATCGCAGCATCTAGCTCAACTATTGTTGTGTTAGCAATGATACTTGATGGCTATACAGTTCTGTCATACGGATACACGCAGCAGTAGCAGTTTTTGGGACTACGCAATGCGAAGGAAGGCATTCAAGGGCATTTGCATCCCGTCCAGCATGTCCCCTGGATGTCGTGCATTTGACGGAGGGTTAAAATCGCTCAGTGCACACGGTTTCGTGCATAAAGTTGTCGATCCGGGCCAGCCGTCCCGCCAACTGTTCATACTTTGGTCGATCAGAGCCACGAAGCCCAAGACCAAACAGTATGAAGAACTCAGCATGGCTCAATCAGGCATTCAGAAGAGCACATCATCTTCCTAACTGCCTCATTCTGAGGTAAGGCCGTCTTCATGTGGGTCAAGATAGATTCACAAGGATAGGTAAGATCTGTATACTACCCGTGATTCCGCTCGTCGCTATGAGTTGGTAGAATTCTCAAATTATCAATTCTCTTACTTCTCCATATAAGGCCTTCCAGTGTTCTACTATCTCGCCGGTTTGTTGCCATGCCTCGTCTCCGCCCTGCACTATTTTACCCGGTCAGCGCCACCAATTCGATGAGTGAATGCTCACGTCAGAACCTGGTGACTGGATCTCTTATAATATAGTGGCGTGTATCGGTTGACGAGCCAGTACTCAAAGTACGTTGATCTCGCTGATCTTCGATATCTGGCCCTGTGCCTGAGAATCTCGATACCACGGAAGACAATATGCAGACAAACTTTTATGTAGGTTTGTTTCTGCTGGCCTGCAGCAGCTCGCCGGGTGCAGCACATAGCTTTGTCTCCAATATCAACATCGATAGGTTGATGTACGATGGCTTCCACCCAACCATGCCAGACTCCGACCTTTTGGCAATCGGCTGGTCTACTACAGCCTTCGATCAGGGCTATGTGAACCAGACAGGCTTTACAACTGAGGAGATCATATGCCACCGGGGTTCTCGCAACGCCGACGCGCATGCTCTCGTATCTGCCGGTGACAGGATCCATGTGCAATGGAATGGATGGCCGATGTCTCATAAAGGTCCAGTCATGGATTACCTTGCCTCATGTGGCGAAAATCAACCCTGCGAAAAGGTTAACAAAGACGACTTGCGCTTCTTCAAAATCAGCGAGCTTGGATTGATTGACGGAGCCAACACCACAGCGGGACCAGGTGGGCTCTGGGCCACAGATCTCCTCATCGCGAACAACAATTCATGGATAGTCGAGATCCCTCCACATATCAAACCGGGCTTCTATGTACTGCGCACCGAGATCATTGCCTTGCATAATGCGTCCAATAAGATCGGTTCCCAGAACTACCCTCAATGCCTCAATATTCGCATCGCAGGCAACGGTACGTTCCTACCGAGCGGAACACCAGGGAAGAAACTATACGATCCGGACGAACCTAGCGTACATTTGGATATCTACAGCGGCCTATCCACTTACAAAATCCCGGGTCCAACTGTCATAAGTGGCGTGAGACCTGAGACGATTCCGCCATTAAGTCACCCAGTACCGACAGGACCCGGTGCAATTTTCACTGGTACCAATACAATACCCGTAAACACTCAAGCTTTTACGGCAACATCGAGTACCACCATCCCTACGCTTACCGTTAAACCTAGATCCAAACCCTTCCGTGGATAAGGTATCTGGAGTTTCAACTGGTTTAAGTTTGGTGGCCCGAGAGCATTCAAAAGCATAATCCAAACCTACTTGATCTATTTATAATCGACCCAGGAACACTTCAGCCCTGAATAGTTCATTAACAGGACCTTGTGACGTGTGCCTGAACGAGAAAGGAGACTTTATGGTATACACATGAGTGGTTTATCTTAAGGTCACAATCTGTTATGAGGATGGATAGACCTAGTTAGATAGAATAGCAATATACTATCGCGAGTGTGGTTTGATGACAAATTGTCGACACAATTGAACACCATTTATTATGAGATGAGAAAAAGAGGACGTAAAGATCTTGCCAAAATGTTATACGTGCTTGCGGTAATAACGATGGTGTCAGAACCCTGTGCTTGCGGTAGGCAATAGACATTTGTTGTTGCGCAAAGGTCTCTAAATCCTTCGTAGTCGCTATCTGGCTATATACAGCAGTGCTCTTTGTCCCTTGTGATAGTGGCTACCAAAAGGCTCTATTATTTGACCCTGGTAGAGGGGCTTTGAATTATCAAGTCAGAGGATGCGACTACCTTACCAGTCCCGTGCCGTTGTATGCTCAAGCGAGTTTTAGCGTTCCGAAGCTTTCGAAGTTCATGTATGAGTCAACCTCCGCAGCCAAACCTAGACTGAATACATGTAAACTCTGATTAATGAGGGCATCATGGTTGAATATCGATACAATCCTCCTAGGCCTGGTCCGGGCCATCCCAAGCCCTCTGGCTCATGGAAGTACGTAATGAAAACGGATATCTTAAGACATGAAGATCTAACGTTACTGCCGATGCAGTGGAACCAGAAGGTTTCTTACTAGTAGGTAGTCCGCCACACCTTCCTACGATAAGGCACCATCCATTGACTTACTTCACATCATCTTGCCAGGAATTCCCACCAGGAAGGTTTAGAAGGCGATTAATAACAAGTGAACGTTATTAGGAGAGATTGCCACTGTGGACAATGCAACTGAATATATAAGACTAAACCCCCCAACAATAACAATAATCATTTGTTACATATCGCACCGCTCAATCTGTACTCCTTGACTTGCACTCTTCACTATATTACACTATTCATTTTATACCCCCCGTTCCACAAGGCTCGCTTCACACCACTGACACGATTCCAACTTGCTTTCCTACCAACGTACTTGAGACACCCTCACGACACGCTAAGTCGGGTATACTTTCAACTGTTTTGACACTATGCAGAGCAAAAATTGTAATATCCACCCAAACCCCAATCTCGACAATCACCAGGCATTGTGTGACTACCGGGATACCTTCCTCGGGCCGAATGGCTTCCACCAACAGTCAAGCTCAACTGGAATAGGAACTGGGCACGCACCAGAGCCACCAAGCCACCAGGCTGGTCCCAATGGAGTACATCTACAAGGCGCGGTACAACAACAAACGGCGGCGGACATAGCGGCAGACGGGGCACTACGCGTTGCCCTTACAAATAGGTTAGCTGCTTATAGGCAACAGGGTGATTTAACGGGCGCCAGAGCATCGGTCACGGAAGAAGGTATACGGCGGTCCGTCGAACTGCACCAGAGTCTCGCTCGTGAGGGACTGATACTGCCGCTCACCCCCGAGTACCTCCAGGTAGATGGGATAGAGATGACAATCATCGAGATAGACGATCCGACTGGCAATGGAAGCAAGATGGCCATCCCGTTCTTCCCGATACTTCTGAGAAAGAAACAACTTACACCTTGCAGCGTGTGTGGTACGGACAGGACATTTAATCCCGACCTAGGACCGTGGCGTCAGGCCACGCAGGGATTTGGCACTCAATGGATTGCGAAGTCCCTAACGTTTATACGGACTTGTGAGCTGCCCGAATGTTTTCATGCCCTCGACATCTGCCGCATTTGCATGGCAAACCACATCCGGGCTCAGGTTGACATGCTAGGCCGCGGGGCCGTCAACAACATCAAATGCCCGTCGTTGGGATGCAAACATAAACTCACCATCCAGGAGATAGAGCGTTTCGCGACTCCCGAGACCTTCCGCATCTACGACGAGAACTGCATGCTGAAACTGCTAGAGCATTGCCCGGATTTTCGGTGGTGTCTGCGCCAAGGATGCGGGTCGGGCGGTTTCTACAGGAGCGGATACATACCACTCTACTCTGTCACGCTGCCGTGCCCATCCTGTCCCCCGGTTTGCATCAGGTGTCCTACCTGCGCGTTGGCCATGTGCTACTTTTGCCAAGTGCCGTGGCACAAGGACCTGACGTGCGAGCAATATCAGGCCGGTTGTGCCGCGGAAACCCAACCCACGGTGGAGTGGCTCAAGAAAAACACGAAGCGGTGTCCGGGGCCGGGGTGCGGCGCTCTGTTGCAGATTGAGGATGGCTGCTTCCATGTGCATTGTGAATGTTGCGGGATCTGCTTCTGCCGGAGATGCCTTGGAATAGAACCTCAGCATCATCCTACGTGCAGAATTGGTAGGATATATAGACAGGGGGCCCGCAAATAGGGCAGAAGAACGGCTGGAAGGCAATAGTCATATATGGTGGTTCCATGTCGGTTGTCGTGCGGGCATTGGGAATGAAAGCGGTGCATTGAAAAGGCGAAAAAACACCGGATAACTCCGATGTGGATGGATCCTCCCGATAGTGGAAAGGTAGAGGTGCGGAGACAATACATACTTACGTGAATGGAGTGTTGGAAAGGGAAGCTCTTTTTAGTTCATCTCATAATTAAAAATCAACCAACCAAATCACACATACAAGGACTTGATATACCAAAATGGCTGAGCCATATATGATGTGGATTGCTGGCAAAGATCAGCCAGGAAGGGGTGAGCTGTAAGACTCTCACGAAGTAACCTCCCATGATGTCTCATAGAACAACTACTAATCATCTACGAACAGCATACCAGTTGAGAATCCAGCCACAGGGGAGATCTTCGCGCAGTAAGAATCCCCCACCTGTCGATTCGAGGGACGTCGCTAATACTATTGTTAGCTGCCATGCCGCCTCGGATGAGGACGTCCACGACGCCGTCGAGCTCGCCCAGGCGGCATTCAAATCGGGTGTCTGGTCGCGCGAATCACGGCATCGTCGCGCCGACGTGCTAGACAAGTCCGCGACGCTGCTAGAGGCCGAGCTGCCCGAGCTGATTGCGCTCGAAGTGCGACAAACAGGACGAGCAATCCGCGAAAGTACGCCATGACCCCGCCCCCGCATATAAAAAGTATAATGCGCTCACTTCCTTGCAGTGAAAGCACAAGTCCCCTCTCTCATCCGATGGTTCAAATACTATGCGTCTCTCCTGCGCGTCGAGGAGCGGCCCGTGCTGCCAACGACAGGCAAGCTGCACAATTTCGTGGACCGGGTGCCTCTCGGCGTGGTGGTGCAGATCACGCCGTTCAACCACCCGCTTCTCATCGCGGTTAAGAAGCTCGCGCCCGCGCTAGCAGCAGGGAATTCCGTGATCGTCAAGCCGAGCGAGCTGACGCCGCTGACCACGCTACGGCTCGGCGCTATTTTGAAAGCCGCGGGGCTCCCCGACGGTGTCTTCAACGTGCTTCCCGGCTACGGCGCGCTCACGGGGAAGGCCCTTGTGCAGCACTCGCTGGTGCGCAAGGTTGACGTCACGGGCGGGACCGAGGCGGGACGCGCCATCGGGGCGATTGCGGGGGGGAATCTTGCGCGGTATACGGCTGAGTTGGGGGGCAAGGCGCCTCTTGTCGTGTTCGCGGGTGCCGATGTCCAGCTTGCGGTAAACGGGATTGCGTTTGGGAGTTTCATAGCTAGCGGGCAGACGTGCATTGCTAGTACCCGCATCATCGTCGAGAACAAGATCTTTGACGCATTGGTGGAGAAGTTGAAAGCTAAAACGGAGTTTATTGGCAGCCGCATGGGCGCGCCGACGAATCCGGACTCCATGATGGGACCTCTGATTTCCGAGAAGCAGCTGGAGAAGGTCGAGGTGCTGGTAGATGATGCTGTGAGTACGGGAGTAGCGAAGGTGGTGACCGGTGCCAAGAGGATGACTGGCACGAGTGCACTTGATGGAACCGACTTCTCGAAGGGATACTTTTACGAACCCACTATTCTGATAGAGAGCAAACGACCTGGTGGGAATATGCGGGGGGCCTTGCTATGGCGAAAAGAAGCCTTCGGACCTGTTATCGTGATCGTCGGGTTCGACACCGAAGACGAAGCGGTAGAGCTAGCCAACGACAGCGAGTTCGGGCTTGGAGCAGGAATCTGGACCCAAGATCTGTCGCAGGCGTTCCGGGTGTCGGAACGGATCGACGCAGGCATCACTTGGGTGAATACACATCATCGCAATGATCCTAGTAGTCCTTGGGGCGGAAGCAAGTCGTCGAGTGGCCTTGGTGTGGAGAATGGTATCGAGGCTTATCATGCGTACACAACGGCCAAAAGTACAATCATCAACTATGCCTCGACGGAAGAGGCTCTGGCGACAGACGACTGGTTCAGAGAACAGCCTGGGGCGGTGAGGTATGGTTAGAAGTGTATCACAACAATCTGCCTGTTGATGTGAAAGAGCATGGCAATATTATTCAATTAATAGTGTGATTCATATACATAGGCATATTGGGAATTGGTATTCGCAGCTCACGGCTAATGTACAGCCCTCGATACTGATGCCATCGCTAAAGCCGAATACCTCTGGTGAAACGTGGCCAGTATAGTCGAGAACCGAAGGGCGGACATCTAATTTCTCAGTCAGATACGTCGGCGGTTCATGCCGTGTTGTGAGGTTTCCGCCCCGAGTAGCCACTGTTGGCGCGAGAGGTAGAAGAGGTTGGGATTCTTAGCGACATTCGCTCTCAATCTTCCCATTGCCAGCAAGCTCCTCTAATCATTGAGCTAGTCGGGCTGAAGTTCGTGAGTCTTGTGTATGCCGTTCGTGGCGCATAGTTCCCGTCTTAAGTGTGTGCTCTCTACTACCTTTCCATAGCTTGCAGAGCCCATCCGCACCGCGCAAGCCAGAAAATGACCATGGGCGGCGTAAACAGCAGTCCAAGCACCGCTCCCTGGACAAGCTTGAAGATCTCTGGCGCCCACTTTGGCGGGTAGTACCAGTCCCAGTCGTTACTCTGTTTTGTGCCGACCAGTGTGAGCAAGCCGACGGAGATGCCGAAGATGAAGGGGAAGAAGATGACAGCTAATATGAGGGACCTGATGATCTGCGAAAAGAGGAACCACAGCCAGTGCTTGATGCTTCTAACCTCATCCGTCTGCTCCGGCCGGTCCAGGAACATGAACCACCGAAGATACTTCCATTGCGGCTCCGGGATGAACCCGATCGGCTGCACTCCGCCCTTCCTCAGATCGAAATTAACAAGGACAGACTCAATGACCCAAGTGGTGAGGAACTGAATGAAGATAGTGACAGCTGTGTCTCCGGCGAGAGTGTTGGGAAACTGAAATAGCCGAACAGGACTGTCCTTGCCACCTTTGTCATGGTATAGCGCTATAACAGAGTTAGCCGACCCGGCAATGGGAAGAAAATACGTAGGGAAGGTTAGGAGATTACGGCGTACCGTAAGCTATTGCAAAGTTGATACCACCGGCGACGATGCCCGAGCCTATCCCATCTATACCGAAAATGTAAAATATCTGGTGGGGCGTAAAGTGGTCGCTCGGCGGCCGGAACTTCAACGCATGGTTGGCCTTGGGCTCGGGACTCGTGCTCCCGCTTGCTTCGGCGCTATCCCCGTCGACTCCGGCGGCTTCGACGTCGGTAATAGCCTTTTCGGTGGGACCCCTTGATTCGAACGCGGGATGGGTTGCCCAGGGCATGATAAGAATATTGATGAATTACGATGTTGAAGGCGGACCTGGGACAAGGGCACCTAAAATCTCATTATGTCTGGGGGTTGAGATAAGGAAGTCTATCGGATGAGCCGGACAAGGCAGATCGGTCACATGAATGATCAAGAACAACCAATGTCAGAAGAACGCCGCTCTACACCGGATGCTACCTTCTCCGGATACTGCAAGTACTTGGTCCTTTCGCGTCTACGTAAGTGCCTAGTTGCGTGGTGTTTGGTGCGTATAATGCGGAAGGAAAAGCTCGTGAGAGGCTGAGCGAGAGCATCAAACAGACAGAAAGATCTTTGGCGACGGTTGCGCCGCATCAGATCAGAAGTCGCCTTCCCAAGATGCAATTTGAATTGTTGCCATCATCCCCTGCATCGTATTCGTACCATGCATCCTACCAGTGCAAATGCCGGTTCACCATATGTAAATAGCACGGAAAGTATAATTGATGCTAACCAAGTAGGTCCAAGGGCAGTCTGCGAGCGGGTCTGCGGCGTACTTAAATTTGTCAGGGTCCTTGCGCGTTCGATCCTTGCATCGAATGACTCAACGAGAGAGTTATCACGGGAGCGGGCGGGAGCGGGAGGAAGCATAGAACTTTCTTTTTCAGACTTCACTTGATCAGCAGTGAGTTGCCGCCCTTTTTACTACACTCTCGCAGAGAGCGTAGATTCCGAGATACAATGCGCAATTTCATATTGGAAAATCAAAGATACGCAGGGTCCTGGTGGATACGTTCAGAGATTAGGTACCAATAAATTTTGATAGAAAAAGGAGTCAGATAATCAACCGCCAGTAATATGCACTATTGCCACCTAACTATCTAACCGGAGTACGCCTCTATAAGGTGTGTTCGTGCTTGCGCATGCATGCATTAAACGGGATTCTTTCATCTACAGTACGCAACCAATTGAAGCGCTTTAGGCAACCTTGAAAACCCTATAATGAGCGCCCAAGTGGTAGGTACCAAGTGGTAGGTACCTCTCCAATGATTATAGCCTCTACGGGATCGATCCTTGATTATACGAGGTTCCCATATCTTCGTTTCACATGTCCAATGCGCAACTCTCTATGCTCTATGCAACCGCAAAGCAACATGCAGTACCCCAGCCGTATGGATATTCGCGTATCTTGGTATGACACAGCTGTATAACGCGTCAAGCAATGGCTACAATCGTGTAGAAATGGAGCGTCATTTCTCATATAAGCGCCTCAATGTGATATCACAGCCATAACACTGCCGGTTTCGGCTTAGCTCCTGTTCGAGTCTTCTTGCGCCTCGTCCGATAACAGAGGTTCGGATTCTACGTGGTCTGCAACGATCTCGCTGCCAGACGGTGGAAATCTTGAAAACAAGAGGATGAAAACGCCCACAATGGCAACGGCCTAGACAGAACACTTAGTAAAATGCGAAGGGCGCAAGGGGATAGAGGCCGTACAGCATTGCAATAGAAAGTTAAGTAAGACTTCCCAATGTTGGCGCACGACGAGAAGATGAAACCGAACAATCCCATTGTGGTCAAAGTTGCCGAGTGCTCTACAAGGGTCATTGCTTGTAGCGCGTCGGCCTTGCGGTTGGCTGGCACCATCTCGGTGAGCACACCTTTCGCCGCAGGCGCTGAGCCTGATGCAAGCGGTAACAAAGCACCAACTAATATCATGTTAGTCTAGTATTTTAAATAAGCCCGCGTAGCTGGGAGAACGCATACCGAGATAGATATGCCATCCCTGTGTGGCGAAAGCTGAAGATGCCGTGATTATACCGTCGACCAAAAGACTCCATCTCAGGAAGAAAAGGTCGAAACCCGCACCCTGTGTCACTGCAACAGATTTTAGCGGCTTTGGCGGCTCCTCTTGGTCGCCAATAGCCGCTGGCAAAGGGTCAATATCAAGTGGTTCTGTGGGCAGGTGTGACTCGGCTGGTGTACTAGACTCAAGCACATCTTCCGTTTTAAATGCGAGCCGCCCATACGAGATTATGCGCGGAAACACAAACATAAGGAACAAACCTCGCACCAGGCAATTCAGGGACATAAGCAAGCTGTTGTTTGTCGAAGTGAATCCAAACGCCGTCATGGAATACATCTGAATCAAGGTCGGAGCGTAACCCGTTGCCAGAACTCCGGCAAAGATCCCCAGCGCTAGGAAACTAATCCCATAGTGCTTTACAATCCGTCCGCTTGCCAATCTCATCTTTTGGGATCCCAGGACCTTGAAGAGGCTTAAGAAGCCCCAGAAACTCTTCGACTTGGGGGCCTTGTCGTCTGATGAGAGGACCTTTGGATCAATATAGGGTACGAAGGACAACACATATGCAGTGCATATCAGGAAGGAAACTGCAGCAAGCTCAAAAGGCGCTTTGATACCGATTTTTTCAGCTGCGACGCCGCCCACAATAAATCCCAGGGCAACGCCTAACATGAGAACTCCTTGAAGTCGCCCAAACATGGCGGTACGGCCTGCCGGTTCAGTGATTTCCGCAACAATCGTGTTCAAGATGAGGATATAGCCGGCAGGCCCTCCCCAAACTCCCGTTAGCTGACTTAGCTGCATGATGATGATTCCCGCGCGGGCCCCAATGAAGAGTGATGTGGCCTGGATAACAACACGGATTGCGGGGAAGAAGGTTTGGATTGCCAATGCCTTTTTGGGGCCGTATTTCCTCATCTCCCAGCCGGCAACAAAAAGATTCGTGATTCCACAGACGACTGTAGCAGATCCCATAATGGCAATTTGAGTAGCAGCGCCGGCATCGACCTCATTTCGAGCGCAACGATCGCCATTTCCTTCATACGGCGGAGCATGCTTGTAAAACTCTTGACATATCATCAGGTGGAATGTATAAATCAGACTGTGAGGGGTTAAAACGGAGGTTGACCAATGAAGCATCACGAGACAAGTTTAAAACTTACGGGGTCTGCGTATAGCTGAATGAGATGGATATTATAAACCCGGCAAATAGAATTAGGGTCGCTCGCGAGAAAAACGACGACTTCGACTTCGACTCCGTCTTCACTTTCGTTGTTTCACCTTCCCTCTCCCCGAGGAGAGGCGATGTCTCATCGTCAAGAGCCATTGAGACTCTTATCTAGCGTTCCCGCCGGAGACGGAATTGAGAGGAGGGACGGTCGCTTTCAAGAACCTAGCGGCCTGAGAAACGCAATTCAGTCTCTCATTCAATGCCGTTCCCCAAAAATTGATTTTCGAGGTATGAACAATTGAACAATCCTTCTCACCGTCCCAAGTAAATTTCAAGCTACCTATCACTTATCAGCTACCGGCCGAGTGGCTTGCAGCAATGTACACAGCGGGGATCCATACATCCCCAGCCATCTTATCCGCTATGCCTATTGCAGTAGGTGAGGATTCCACAATCCAAGTGATTCGACGCATCGCTTATCAATCGTCACCCGAAACCGCCGGGCATTTGGGGATGACCTTCACTTTTTATAACACGCGAGATGCAAACCATCACTATTTATCAAGTCATAGTTACGTGATACCTGGTGGGAGAGCTACGCATTGTGAGAACGAGAATATAGCGCTATACTATGCAGCGCAAACAACTATTAACTTGGTAGCATATCATTTTAAGACAAATTTCTTTTCGCTGCCATTCGCTCCCGCAATTCGCGCTGGATGGCTTCTCGTAAGGGTACATAGATCCGGATTTGTCACTTATAGACTCGGTGACATTTCACGCTATATGTTTCCATGGCGTTTCTGCTTTTCTTGAACCACCCGTGCTGGACCACCTCATCTATGCTGATGCGCTCATCCGGTTCGCTCCTTAGTATGTCGCGCGACCTCTCTAGGTTTGAAATGCAATGAGTCGTATTCGCCTTGACCGCGGAAGTCATGCTCAGCGACAAATTTTCTGACCTTCTAAGGCTTTCACTGGTCTTCTTCGTCTCCTTCTATGAACGACCTCTTCCCATTTCTATTCTTGGACTCAACCGTATCTTTGCTTTGCTTACCACATCTTCGTTTGTCTCGTGGCTTGAGGGAGGATCAGTTGGCGCCGTGGTTGACTCAGGAACCCAATTGCCGTTGAGTCGTTGCAGTATATCTAGTGTATAATATTCATCTTCACTTTCAGACAGTTCCGTTCCCGCGTACCAACCAAGTTCTTTGCTCAAATCCTTGTTGAGGAGCGACGGGAACCCTGTGAGCTGTCCCCGCTGTTCCTGGAACTTTCCCCAAACACCCGAAATCTTTGGTAGCTTGATACGCAGATACTTGCTGTGATCCTTCTCATCCTACAGCTTCTCTCTCTCCTAGATCGACCACGGCGTATCCTCCTGTCCAAGACATAAAGCCACGACTCCCTCGCGATGTCGTGCCCAATCTCTAGGATAACCATTGTCGTCGTAATCAATCACTCTCCTCGGTTATCTATTCGACGCACCTTGGGGCTGTTGAGGTATTGCGTTGACAGAAAAGACAGGTATAGCAGAATCATCCGAGAGATAATCCCCGACAGCTTGCCAATAGTTGTCGGGAAAGGGCCGTACGCCCAAGCTAGCCACGACACAATGCTCGATTTTGACCACAGTTAGGTTAAGAGCCCCCTTTGTGTCCTCAAAAAATGAATCGTGGCTGCTAGAGTCCAGACGTCGCTAGTAAGGCCAGAGGATTTCTTCAAGAAGCGAATCTCTGGTGGAGCGTAGCAAGAATCAAATATCTATGGTTTGACTGCATCGCCCTCGCATTATGAAGCGGCGAAAGAGTCAATGGCTATTTTACCTATGCAATATTTTGTCTTTCAAACCAAATATATTAGCTGGCCCTACGGTGGTCGCCGGCCAGTCTTTTCTTCAGAATGCTTTTTAGTTCCAGACCTCAGGCTCACCGAAAAGGTCACATATCCTGACGTCGCTCATCGATTTGGATTCTTATTTGGGCGGAAATCTGGGGAGCTAGTCAGTCTTTAATCGCAAGCTGCGCTTTAGATTTATTCAATGAAACTTCTCAACCCCATGACATACCTTCTTATCGTGCAAATACTTCAGACTTTACGCTACCTGAAGGCAAAAATCAGGAATCAAGCGCCATTTACCCAGTTCCCCAGATATAGCTAGTCCAAGGACCTAGACAACGAAACAGAGATGATAGCCATTCGGCCCATCAATCCAAAATTACTCTTCAATTATGAATATGCGGTTCGATGGAAGCTCCTCATGATTCCGTCGAACAGACGCAATGCCGCCATTTCGGGGTTTGACTCTACCGAATGCTCAGCTTGAAACACCTTGACGCACACCCGACAGTCGTTCTTACGATCGACACAAAGCCATACAGTGCACGCGTCGCTGAAGCCGAGTTTATGGAGGACTTCGAACTGTTTGTCTGGGCCTATCCGGTCGCCCAGGTGTATTGGGTGATAGCCGCCTGCGACATATCTTTCCATATATTCGACCCAAGCATGACCTGGCAGTTCTTCTGACGTTAAGTATCAGCCTTCGTCTTTGGGAAGATCCATTTCTCTTTCGCTTTCTCTGTTTCTTGGCTTCCAATTAATGTTAAATGAACCGAAGTGGGAGACATAGGTTTGGACTATCAGGTACAAGTTTCGTAGCTGGCTGAATACCCTGTGGTCTTTTCTTTGTTCTGCTGAGATTTCAACGGCGGTAGGTAGACCCCGAAAAGACAAACAACGGTAGTAATTTGCCACAAAGATAATACATATCACTCTGAATCGTTTCACTGCCACGGTGAATATAGAATAGTCATTAGTTCACAAGTATCCAAAGATATTACACTAGGTTCATCATAAAATTCAAAGGGTTGGCTACCAAAGCCATTAAACAACAAGCCATTATCTTCACACAATGAAATGTCTTGCGAAAAGATACAAGAAAATCTAAAAATAAAACACTCTTTGACGCCAGCCACGGCACGGCGAACTGCGCAACAAATCCGATATAAATCTCATGCAATGTTCCCACAAACATGACAGGTCAGACCCACGTAGAAATCAGACTGTTTGATGACATCTGAGCGATCAATATTGATTTAAACGAAGCAATATGAAAGGCAACAAGGGCGTATGGCAACACTGGGATTCGATCCCCCCAGCCTACGAGCCCTGCAAGAACGACCGAGAAGAGCGAGAATTCGACCTGGCACTGAGTGACCCAAACCGGTGTTTCGGGCAAGGCACCGTAGACGATCCTCTCGTAGTCTGGATCGATCGCCCCGAGCACCGAAACAGAAGCCTAGTCTGGGCACATAATAACTTCGCCAAATCGATAGCGAAAGTACTGGGCTTCACGCACACCTGGATAATTAGGGGCGCGCACGACATACAATACGCGCGTGATAAGAAGGGCAACAAGATTCCCATTTTACCTGGCCCGTGGCTCCTGCGAGACGCAGACATGCACATCACACTACGTTTAGGCACTGATTTATACTCATGTAGATTAGCCGCGCACGCATACGTGATCCTAGACGAAGACGGGAACCCGACACGATACATCACTGAGCTGGCGCGGCGCTTCAAGCAAGAGGGCGGCTCGTTACCGCAGTTAGAATTCTGGCGCTGGGAGAACTATCACAGGCGGTCCCTGCCTCGCAAACCAGTTTCCCTGGGCCCGAATTGGGAAATCCATGCTAACGTTGGTCCGTACCTAGATACCTACCGCCCCGATACCCGACGAACGCGAGACACGTATACCCCCCGTAGCGACGATACCCCGCCGAGAAAGAGCAGCATGAGCGACGACAATGAGATTATCGAGGGCGCCCTGACGAGCGAGCTGTCATCGTTGATCAGACGGTGTCATTCTGCATATGAAGACTATGTGGAGTATAATGAGGAGCTGGTTGCGGTGGGTGATGAGTCACCTGAGAGGTTGATTGAGTTGCACGCTATGAGGGAACAGATTGTTACGATGCGGCGCGAGATATACCGAGAAGCTAAGGGGGTTTTGATATAAGTCGTTGGTTAGTAGGGATATCAACGGAGTAATACAAGGTAACTTAGGTTGGATTAAAGAGATACGCGGATTGAGAGTTGGTTTCTAACATGACCGATGCTTCATAACATCACGTAGTGCCCGTTTATACGCACGCTAACTTTGTCTCCAAGTTATAATTGTAGTGGAAAGTTGTGTACAGGGAAACGCAGATATGATGTTGTTTTCAAATAACCCCTATTTAAAGCTAATTGGTGTCACTAACCAAATTCTGTCCAAATGACTTGGGTATTCGCCATGGATAGATGTATTTATCGTTCTATGAACCCCATTTCTTGCTTAGAGCGTCGAAGAGGGTCTGGTTGATAGGCAAGATACTACCATGACGCAGATTTGACGGGAATCCTGTGCGACTGCTCGCGGTCCACTTGTTGTTCCTGGGGTCAGTGCTCTCATAGGGTCGGTAACCATCGCTTCCGTAGAAGTCAAGCAGCACGTGGACTTTTGAGTCCTCCGTATTGTCACGGTATGCCGCAGGTCCCTCGACCCCGGACGTGATGATGCCCGAACTCCCGCCTGCCCTGGTCCAGGGTCCAAACAGGCCACTCGACGAAGATTCCATGAATACGGTCTTTATAGACTCGTCTTTCATAAATCTGAGATAATTCTTCCCTTCGCTGTCAAGAGGAAGGATATCCAAGTCAATGATGTTGGTGGGCGAGTAGTCGATGTATGTTTGGGGAGCAGTGAACGTCTTGAAGTCGCTCGTGTAGGCATATCGAATACGAATTGTTGAAGGATTGCCGGTGTGGTTAGGGTCAGAAGTGGAATACTATGGCCGGTCAATTGTGACATATCCTCATGCAGAGATGGAACCGTCACCTACAAACTTTGAAGCCCAGTGCACCAAATATTGGTCTGGTCCTGTCAGCATGCCATATCGAGAGAACAACTCAAGACTCACTCTTCGAAGCATCCCAGATCGCCTCAGGTGCCCAGACCATACCCGCTGTCGCATCCTCTACGATGACCAAACGCTCATTGTTGAAATTGACGAGATCGGTACTCTCCCAGACGAATATGCCTCTGCTACCTTTCCGTTGCGCAGCATCCCAATTCGTCTGATAGCTTATTAGTCACTCACATGGATTCTGAGAGCACGGTGTCACTCACCTTGCCGATATTGAGATCCGTCCCCACAATGTACCATTTCGTGCCGGCCTCGGCGCCGCCACCTTGGACTAAAGCTGGGTCTCGGACGCCGCCAGTACCCTTTGTGGGCTTCAATACCGGCTGCCCCTTATTCAAGGCCTTGAAGGACGTCGGGTTGTTCCCATTGCTCTGGTAGAGGTATACATACGGATCGGCCCCGAGGAAGAAGGCACCTAAGTATCCCACCAGACTGGAGTCTGCGCGCGGCTCGGCTCGAAGCCCGAGGTCATGCAGATCGATCGGGTTGGCGGCTACAGATATGGACCACGTGCCGATCAAAGCGACGGCGCGAATAAGACTTTGGCGACGCATCATTGATGTGGTGTAGGCTTATGCTTCAACTGGGTTCCAGAAACCAGGATTCGCGTAGCAGTTCACCAGGCGCTTGGAATGCATCGTCCATTTGTATTCCATGTGAAGTAATGCGGCTCTATGAGGTCCGATGATCCCGTTTTGCCTATTGAACAGGGGCTATCATGCTCCATCGGCAGCAATTTGAGGCTAAACAGTAGCTGTATGCAGAGGCAATGGAAAGCAGATTATTCCTCCAATTAAGAATTGTGACATTGCATTATACATATATGGCTTGGCCTGTACAGTCAGGGTGACGGCTTCACTTTGCTCAAGGTAGATTGAATCATGCCTAACATATATGTCTCATGGAAAAAGGCATCACGACACGCCTTTAGATTGATGATGTAGATGCGAGTGCCGACGGGCAAGAATCGAAAACTGGAGCTGCGTAACACATCTTCACTGCATTTTTAGCTGCACCGTAGAGTCCTCAAAAGTCACTGATCACGCTAAAGAACCATCTGGGAAGCCAAGATCGGAATGAGATAACGACAGAATATGATGGGATAAAGTGATGTCAGACCGACCTACATTCACGGGTTGCTCCAAAGCTTAGTGCGATTAAATATATGAAAAGATGAAGATGAAAGAACTGAAGGTGATTAAGAAAAAGGCACCTGAAGTAGAACGTCGCAATTTGTTGCCGTCAACCACTGCTGGCAGTTGCCGGTTTTAGTGCATGTGTAACACTAACACTTGCTATCGCTGCCTGGCCAGGCAGGCGCTAGTTAGCCAACTTAGCGGGCAATCCATCGATAACTGATACCTCCCTCCCTTGCATCTTCGCATTGTTGCCCCAAACCATGGCCTCAACATGAATAATGCCGCTACAAATTTGGAGAGCATCCTTCGATCCGACTTCCTAATAGGACTTCGCAGAAGATATCACAGACGCGATACCTATCACCCAATCTAGACCCCAAGCTCATGCTGCCGTGTATGCATGTCCTTGGGTCTATGGGACTACCCCGATTCGGGTTCAAGGTAGTGTAGCATCGTAGGTAGCTAACTGCGCAGGCATGCTTGCACCATGTCGACA
Organism: Xylaria sp. 218_066; assembly: GCA_019843955.1. Classification (NCBI taxonomy): domain Eukaryota; kingdom Fungi; phylum Ascomycota; class Sordariomycetes; order Xylariales; family Xylariaceae; genus Xylaria; species Xylaria sp. 218_066. The sequence continues at coordinate 175,281 of JADKYC010000070.1, read as the reverse complement.
TTCAAGGGTGTTATATCCGAGTTTCCTGGAATAAGAGGTAAATAATAACTGGAATAATGAAACATTCTTCTGACGCGACGTCGATATAGTTGATTTCTTCCGTCGACTGCCTGGCTTTCCGCCACCTTCGGCTTGCTTTCTCAGCCATGTCCATAGCGACCATCTCACTGGCCTGGAAACATTCAATGGGACATTGTAAGTACAGTACGGTTGTTGTTCCATTGTGACTAAACTAATCGAGCAAAGCATATACTGTTCGGCGGCAACGAAGGAAATATTGCTCCGCCTCGAGAAGTCCTCTGTCCGCCTGAACCACGCACGCGGGATATTGGAGGACCCATGGCTGCAGACTTACAGGCATCTCGAGAGAAAATTGAAACCCATTCCCCTAGACACGCCGACTACCATAGAACTTCAACCCGGTAACAACATACAGGTCACGCTCCTAGATGCTAATCATTGCGTGGGAGCCGTCATGTTCTGTGAGTACCAGCAAACCAAGAGTGCCGTCTCAACTAACCTGGGAGCAAAGTATTCGAAGGTTTTGGTAAGGCCGTGCTATACACAGGGGATATCAGATGCGAGCCGCGCTTCGTGACGGCCATTACACAAAACCCGAATATGATCGAGTACTCGTCAGGCTTGAAGACTCTTGACCGGATTTACCTAGACACTTCGATTGTGAACAACTATCCGCTGCAGACCAAGGCAGATGGGCTTCGGGAACTGCTTTTGAAAGTGCAGAAATATCCGAAAGATACCATTTTCCATTTGCAGGCGTGGACATACGGGTAAGAATACTGAAATGATCCATGTGAACGACCTAACTTCTACATAGTTACGAAGAAGTCTGGATCGCATTGTCCAAAGCGCTGGATTCGAAGGTAATGTGTCATATCCATTTTGGCCGGTAGACTATATCTCACTTTTCACAAGGTCCACGTCGACAAGTACAAAATGCGAGTCTTCGAATCACTAGCCACCAAGCCAACGGACAACCGATGGGCAGCCCAAACACACTTAGCCAAAGAAGCGCCGGCCCTTGTCGGATTTACATGCGGAAATAGTCGGCGAGACGGCTGCTTGACCCGTGATGAGAACGTCAGAATTCATAGCTGCGAGAAAGGAATGGGTTGCAGCGTGATGGAGAGTAAACCAGTCGTCTGGATCCGCCCGATCGTCACGCACCTCAAAGATGGGCGAGACGTGATGGAGGTCGGCATTGGCGGGGGAGGCGAGGACTTGGCGCAGCCTACTACCCTAACGCCTGAGGATATCTTAGATATCCTTGACATGTGAGTTCGAAAGTAAAAGTCTTATGGGACTGATTCTCAACTATGCTAGGCCGTCTGTCAGCGATACGCTCCCGGAAGAGCTACACTCGTATATGCACATGCTCAAGAAAGCTCTGGGAACTGGCCGAGACATAAGTTTCGTTGACAACACTGAAGGCTTGGTGGAACAGACGATTCCTAGACTTTTAAAGTCGTTATTCCGCAAGCTCGAAGCGATACGCAATCCTATTCAAGAGAAAGAAACTACTACTACGCCACTCCCGAATGTCATTTACTTCCCCTACGCGCGTCATTCATCATTACCCGAGCTTCGAGATTTCGTTAGCGCCTTCAAGGTGAAGGATATTATACCGTGTACTTTCGATGCCGACTTATGGTTGCGGAAGAGATGGTCTATCTGCGGGCTATTCGGCGACTGCTGTTACGGTAATGAGTTCGAGTATGACGCAATTTTGGAAGATAGGGCGAAAGAGCTAGCTATATGGGAACAAGATGAGGGAAACCAGGGCCATGATACGCAACAGACTGCCGAATCTTCACCACGCCAATCAAGCCCCGTAACGCCTTCTTTTGAGACCGAGATCACTCACGTGTCCGATCGAATAACTTCCACCACTACGCAGGGCCAAGGAGCACGATACAGGTGCTCGCCCGAACTAGGGGTGCCCGAGCGATACAAGCGGGACTATGAATCGTTCCGGATGAGTTTTGAGTTGGACAATGAACCGGACTTGCAAGAGGATTCACGCATTTCTACTATTTCTGACCGAACCTATGCAACTAGGCGAGAAGCATTTGACATAGTGACCGCTAACATCAACGGCGAATCGTGGAGAACATTGGGGCTGATTTCCACGACCGACAATCATACATTTCTGGACGATGAATTAGGAGGGCCCTGAGCTAGTTGATAGATTTGTTGCTGAGAAAAGATTATCGCTGATTGAGATGAAAAAAACTCAACGAAGAAAAAGAAGCAGGAATTTTGACATTAGAGTAGGGGGTATGGGTTTATTTATTTGGTATCTATCTAGACTAGCTGTTTCGTGCCGGAAACAGGGTGGTATATAAAGCTCCTGGCTCAATAATAAATGGCAAATCTAAATGAGTGGGAAGGTTTCACGATGAGAAAATACAGACAAATAGAAGCTAACCAGACGACCCCTCATTACTGGTTACCTCCGTCAGCGAACTGCTTAAAAAAAGCAGTCATGCGCTGCGCACCGTCGGCTTGATACAGCATGTCGTTCACCTCGAGACCATCAATGATATGTTCCCCGGCCTTTTGACGCATTTCAGTTTCATAGACTACGATAGCGCGCTCAACGGCTGCGGCGTCAGCCTTCGCGTCGAACCTCCCCCCCTCCTTTGCCAGTTCAGCGGACAAGCATTGGAATAACCTCAGCGAGTCGTACATAGCCAGATTCACGCCCTCGCCGTTAGGAAGTACAACGTGTGCGGCGTCGCCGAGCAGAGTGACGCCCGGCGCGCGCACCCACGTTGCTTCCGGGGAGAAGGTTTCCGCGTCGAGATAGTACAGCGGCCAGACGCGCCAGGGGCCCTCTGCGTTCTGGATGAATGCGCGCAGATGCGGGGCGAGGTCCGGATAGCGCTCGAGAAGCGCGGCTCGTGACTTCTCGATGTCGGTTGTGAAGTCGAGGATGTTGCCCGCTCGCGTGAGACTCTCGTCCTCTGTGATGCCTGCGTACATGCGGTACGAGCGGTCGGATAACTGCTGTATGAAGAGGACCCGGCCCGCTCCGCATGTGGCGCCAATCCCTGGGCCGGCTAACTCTTGCGCCGCGGCGTATTGAGGGTTGGTTGGTGTTATTCGGCCCTCGATGTAGGACTTGCCTGAGTATGTTGGTTTTGCGGGCGTGATCTAGGGGAATGAGTTAGCAAGGCCTGAGCTTAAGTGGTGTATGCGACGAAGCCGAAAGGGGAGAGGGGTAAAAGAGAAAACGACGCGAAACATGGAAAGAGGATGGTGTTGATATACATACCAGTGGTCGCACTTTACTCCAAGCACCATCAGCGCCAACAACAAGGCGAAACCCACTCTCCTCAGATCCATCCGCGAACTTCAACACCCAGCCCGCAGCACCATTTTCACCCTCACTCTCTTTGCGCTCAACAGTCTTGAGGACCTTCCCCCACCGAATACGGTGATCAGGTATGGAATCAAGCAAAAGCTTCCTGAGCTGAAAGCGGTCGATCTCGGGCCGTGCGCCCCCGAGACCCCCCTCATCGCCCGTCCTAAAGTAATGCTCTCCCCTGAAATCTTGGACCGTGAAGACGTCTGCCTCATAACGGGCCAATTTGTCGAATTCACCCTTCAACCCCATGGCTTCGAGAGCTGCTTGTCCTGTGCCGGGATGGATATCCAGTGTCCCGCCTTGATGGTGGCTTTTGGGACTTGCGGAATCGTCGCGCTCGAAGACTACGTAGTCTAGCCCTGCTAGCTCGAGTAGACGAGCAAGTGTCAGCCCGCAGGGCCCGCCGCCGATGATGGCTATGGGCGCGGGTTTGGAGGACATTGTGATGAGGGGGACGCGATGAATGAAAGAAGAACTGATGAGCTAGTGAGCTGAATTGACTTCCAGTGCTTGCAAAATGTCTTAAGCGTCTTTGTTAAATACAGTCTCTAAACAATCAATGCTAAGCTTTCCATCTTTATAGTTTATACGTAACGAGCAAAGAACACGGCCGAACTCCCGGAATACGCGAGTGTTCCGAACCCCGGCGACTCGTGTGACGTCCTACGAGTAACCGTCATATTTCGCATTGATTACGTGGTTGCTAATCTCAGAAGATCCAGCCAGATGAGTCGTCAACGCCGCAAAAAGCATGGCTGCCTGCGAAGTGCGAAACAAGTGTGCCGAGACCCTACGAAAAAGCTTGTCTCCCCGCAGTTGAAATTGGTGGGGACGGGACCGAAACGTGGGAGCCGGAACCGAATGGGCGGGAATCGATGTTAGCTTACCTGGACTACGGGCACGATACTCGTCATTCGGGTAGGGGACGGAGAGCTGAAGCCTCCCGACGGCATGATGAGGCTTTCGTCGTCATCGAATTGGTTGGCTTTTAATTAATTGAATGAGTCATTGCCGTTTTTCCCGGACCATCTAGATAGATGTGATTCGTGATTCGTTATGCGAAAATCTACCTATGCTTTGTGTCACGAACTCGAAATGGCCGCCTATGCTGCTAATCTCAATCTCAACACGCTATGCAGTTTCTTGTTCCCTCTATTCTTATCTCCCAACCCACTGGACTAACCATCGCCCGCATCACTCAAGCGTCTTCTCCACTTTAACAAGCAAAACACCAGGACTAGTCCTTCCCTTAGCAGTCAGCAACCTCACAAAGCGATAGCCAGAGCGTAGCCTATCAAGGCGGATACAAGTCCAAGCAGCGAGGTCGTCGCGACCAATCTCATCGTCCTTGACGAGGAATCGCACAAAGGTAAGCTCAGGCACGACGCCTCCGACGCGCTCGAACGCGAGCTCCTCGCCCTTGAAGTCGGGATGCACGCCCTTCTGCGAGCGCGTGTGCGCCTTGTACTCGCCCTCTTTGGCGCGCGAGTCCTCGTGCTTCGCCGACAGCGTGTACGGCGGCCCCGTGTGCAGCTCGACTTTGACGTAGGGTCGGAAGCTGCTGACTTTGTCGTCCTTGTGCGGGAGCGGGAGGTCCTGCGCCGCGTAGACGGTGATCTTGAGGTCGAGCGTGTGGTGTAGGATCACGGGCTCGGCAGCGGCATCATCAGGCGCCGTGATGGGCTCCGCCTCTGGCGCGTCGCTGGGGATCGTCTTCTTCCCGCGGTACCCGTTGGGTTTGAGCACGTACCCGCCCGTGCCCGCGAACATGCCCTCGTTGAGCATCATGCCTTCGTCCCATTTCTGCCAGTTGAGCGCGACGATTTGGATCCCTTTGCGCCACTGTAGTGTGATTGATGTTAGCGTGTGTACTTCCCCGCCCCCTCATTCGGGCTTCTCAGAAGTGGTCCATAGGGTACAATAGAGTAGATAAGACGCGAAATAATCATAGAAGGGAATGTCGCTTACGAATACAGGGGGGTCCAGATTGGAGGACTGAATGCGCATCCCCGAAGGGTAGGTTCTCATCATGTAGTTCTTGTTGTGTTCGAACAGGAGATGTGCATTCTTATCGTGCACCTCCTCCACCCCGCCCTCGGACAGTGAAAATATGTGCGTCGGCATCGACGCTTCTGGTTGCGTCAGTGACTTAAAAGACACGCCGCGCGTGTATATGCCGAGCATAGACAACGCCTGGATGATTTTCGACGGCTTCTTAGCCTTCGCCTGAGCCTCGGGCGGCAGGCTGTCCCTGGCCTCATCATCGTCGGCGGCCGGCGGAGAGACGCCAGGTGGTGCGTATTTGACCTTGACCAGAATCTTGTGGCGTAGGTCTCCAGGTGATGGGAGATACTGGGCGTCCTCGCTTGGCTTGGGGAGGAGGTATTCGGCCCAGGTCTCGTTCATGATCTGAACCATCAGCTCCTGCTGCTGGCTGCTGCAATGCACCTCCAGACTGACGATCACCGGCAAGTCGGAGACCACGAACGCGTAGTCGCGGATCGCCTCGCAGACGTCTCGGAAAGAGACCTCTTTGGTAAGAGTCCACCCATGTAGGACCCTCGGCTCGATTGCCACCGCCTTCGGGCTGGGCGTTTTTTCTAAAGGCGACGTTTCATCAGGCGCATTACCCTGCGTTTCTTTGGATTTGGAAGTATCCTCGGTGGTTTTCCCGTCTTTCTCCGTGGTTAGTTTACTACCCAGCGAAGTTTTCTCTAGACGGTTGGTAAGTGACTGGGGGAATTTAGACGCGATTCGTTGTCTTCGGCTGGGTCCCTTGGCGTCCTTCTTCTCCTCGGGACCATCGCTATCACTGTCGGAAGAGGAGTCTGACTCGGAATCCGAGTCGTCGCCGTCCCAGACATCGATCTCGACGCAGCGACAACCCCGCAACAGCACGTTTTTATAAGCATCGGCATCCGAGTCGCTGTTGAGCTGGTTCCCTGTCAGATACGTATTATGACTGGAACTGATGTAGTAACTCGACAGCGGCCAGGAGAGGTCACTCTCCGAGGGCGGCGCCTGGGCATCCGCTGTCGAGGACACCATGTATTGTAGAAAGCCGCTGAAATCAAGCGCGTCCTTGGCGGCGATGTCGCCGGAGGCCTCCGTAACCTTGTCAGCTTGGCGGTGGTGAAGGAAGCTGATGATCTGGTCGCGCTGCCATGTCTTCTCAGTGCTTGCATGGCTATTGAAAATCCTCTCGAGATAGGGCATCACCGAGGAGTTGACATCCGCTATAACGCGATCTTCAAAACTGGACTGGCCATCGCCAGGCAGTTTGATGGAATCCGCGGTGGGAAGGGGGGAGGTCTCCGCCATGTTGAATACAACGGCCTAATGACGTTTTGACGGTTGTAAGTAGAGGAAGTAGAAAGCCAGCGCCCCACGACTTCAAGCATCAACAGGAACCACGAAGAATAAGAACAGACCTCAGGAGGGTTCGTAGATAGTTACAGCACCTGGTGAGGCAGTGTGACGTCTATACTTACCTAAGGACCGAAGGGACAATGCCAAGCCTTGGTGCCAATACGATACCCTCAGGCACAACATCCCTAAGTTGAATAAATTGGATGGGGAAACAGTCTGTTTTACCTAGGTATCCCGTGTAATCACCTATCGAGGCGCTGTTGGGCATTTAGCTACCCGTTTCAAGCAGGAAAATGGCCAAGCTCAAACCCGAATTATAGCCCAATCATGGTCGATATCCCCAGTAGGCCAAGCATCAACAGCGCACCAAGTGGCTCTTCGAAGAGATTGATGGTCTGACGAGAGGGGAACAAATGGAGCGGTATATGCAATAAGTGAGTATATTTTAGTTGAATGAGTTATGCAGTTTAAGCCAATCACAATTAACCACTGAGCTTGGTAAATGGCAAAGCGAGCAATCCTCGAAATTCAATGCTTAGTAGTAGCCTATCGAGGGAATCTTCAAAGATTGTCTTACGCTAGTGTCATGCTTGTTCGAGCAGAGTCGGCAACTGTGGGAGGTGAACTATGTTGCTGATGCAAACACAGCTGAATAATGATCATGGATATGCATCTTGGTAGCTTCGTCATAGTCTTAGTAGGAACATCATACAGTCTACAGGAAATCAGTCCGATCAGGTCGACCATAATAGAATTAATTAAATACCACTTCGAATCTTCTCGCCAACAAGCCCGTAGAAGAGGTCGTTATCTAGAGGAATTAAGCAGCACTCCAGTATTAGGACATTGCGGTTCGCGAACAGGAAAAACTGGGTATTCGCCCATCTCCCTAAGTTGATTTGTACAGTTGGAATTTTACCTCGCTCTATTATACCCTGTAAGTAAGTTGTCCCTAAGTTTATGACCAATATTGTAACAAGGGTTAGAATCATATTGCATATAATCTATGGCTTCAAGGGGGCCCTGACATCTGCTACCTATTATCGCGTGAGGACGGGTAGCTGAATATGTAGATTGCCGCTTCATAGATGGTATAACCCATGGCATCGGATGTTTGCATTACCAATACCGTGTGACTAGTATTAGACTTCGGGTAAACCGATTCCCCGCCTAAGAGTTTTCATCTTTCGCTGTCCACTATGCTTCTCTTTGTGCAGACATCCCTATTCACTTTGGTCCGATAGTTACTCCCTACTATCAATAGCCACCATGTTGATCCGAGACACATAGATTGCCTAAGTCTGTGAAAAAGAAAGACCGAAAATACTTGCAAGCGAGATGTGTCAAAGGAGTGCTGATAAGCGCCTAGTGAGAGTCATGGGTCGTTTCTTTTTTCCTTTTTTTCTCGTAATTAGCGGGTGTATCGTGCTGTAACTAAAACCACACAACAAAACATGTTGCGTATATCTTTTTAACAGATATGACTCCCTATTAGATTTCAATTCATTAAAGGTAGTTCTATATGGCTAAAAATTGCATATGAATCTGTTTAAACTTTTCAGCATATTTCCCCCGTTCAAATAACAAAGCAAGCAACGCAAATGTACGCGCTTGATCGATCTAATAATGGCTCACCGCCGCCTTTCGCCCAGCTGGGCCTTTGTAGGAAATAATACGCCGATCGATCTCAGCTCGTGTAACGGTAACAGGAACAAGGGCGGTGTATACAACTCTCGCCTCCCTGAATCCCGTATTCGGATGAGACACGGGAGAGAAAAGGGAGCTGGAGGGATTTATGTCTTGATTGCGTGTGACAGAACAAACGATGATTGGTCGGGTAAGTAAACTAAATCTGCAGTATCATCTGGCCTGGTCCGTGAGCCTCCGTCATTATTTTGTAAACAAATGTCAGTTTACGTGTATATATTCAAGCATAACATCCATTTTCTCATCTGCAACCTTCCTTTCATTCTCTACTACCCAAGAAGTTCTCCGCGGTATCATTACCCATCGCAGTAATCATCTTTCTTCACTATCAACACTCAACTTTCGACATGGATTGGGAAAACATTTCCCCCAAGGAAAACACTTCCCCCCAGGAAAACCTTCCACCACACGAAAGCCTTCCACCACACGAAAGCCTTCCACCACACGAAAGCCTTCCACCACACGAAATCTCTGATGCTATGTCAGAAAAGGTAAGCAATTTGAGTTTTCTCGCGAGCGAACTTCAAATCCAGCACCATTCAAGAATGGCCAACCAATCTTGAACAAGCTAACAATTCTCAGCAGGCCAACTTGAGTTTCACGCAAGAGGTCAGCGACCTGAAGGAGGTGGTGATTGTTCTCCAGCAACAGCTTGAACTCATGACGACTCACTTCGACGATCTGGAGGCGAAACAGGTTGTCCAATTGGACCGCATCGATGATCTGAAGCAAGAGACAAGGAATCGCTTCGACAATCTGAGGCAAGAGACAAGGAATCGCTTCGACAATCTGGAGAAGAAGACAACGACTCGTTTCAATATCGACTCGCTACGATAATCTTCGTGACGAGACGAGGACTCGCTGCAACAATTTTGAGCTGAAGACAAAGTCTCGATTCAATTGTATTGATCGCGAGACGAATGGTCTCCTTCAACATATGAAGAAGGAGACATCGACTAGTTTCATTCATATGCAGAGTGATATAGAGGAGATAGCGTCTGACCTGAGAAAAATGAAGAATGAGACGACGACTAGCTTCAATCGTATGAAGCAGAACCTGGAAAAGATGAAGCGAGAGACAGAGTCTCGCTTCGATGGGCTGGAGCAGTATAGAACATCTCGCTCCTTTTCTGACTGGGCTGGATTGAAGCAGGAGACGGACTCCCGCTTCAGAACTCTGGAGCAGAATACAACAGCTAGCTTCAAGGATATGAAGACGGAGACAGCAATCCGCTTCAATGACATGCGGAAGGATACAGAGATTCGCTTGAATAAATTGGAGCGGGAGACAACGATCTAGCTCCAAAGCTACCTAGGCAGGCAAGTTAATTGCCCTGGTGTTATCTGCTCCTTATCAGTTGCTGAAACTTTCCTAGATTCGCTTGAAAGGATCTGTCTGTTGTTGCTTCCTGAGGTTGGATGCTGGCTCCTTAGATCTTATAGAGTTCCTCTTCGTGAGGATATCATGTTTTTACCCACTATTGGGATCAGGTAGATTCCAATACACTGATTCGCGAAATACCTTGAACTCCATGGCTAGTCTCACAGTCAGACCTTAAACCAAACATTTGAACAACCTCGTAGACCAATTTTCCTCCTGGAGCATCTTTTCTTACTATCTGTACTACTCGCCTCTCTAGCCCTAAGTTACGTACCTCTCCGGGGTATACGATTCTGACTCGTGGTTATGTATTGGGATCACAGGTATCATAGTTGAATTATATTCAGTATCGGAATCTCCCTTCCTAATACTAGTGCGTAAATCCGCGGTTGTCGCAGCCCGCGGCCGCGATTACTAAGTCCACGATCACCAAGGTTGTTGGTGTTTGGCAGTGTAGCGTGGCTAAGGGTGGGTGCACACCTCTGTAGCGAAGGTTGTAGGGGTTCCGAATGAGTGTCGAGGGAAACGAGGTTGGTCACAATATCCTTTGCATCACATTGACACAAAATGGTTTACGCGTTAGAAGTCAACATTCAAATCATTCCAATATTCAATTACACGGCACTGTCTGATTGAGGCGATCATAGGACCCTAGACTGCTAGCGAAGTGCATGACGACAAGCACTATGACTGCGAGGAAATTGTAGTGGAGTAAATGCACCGAAATTATTTACCTATTTGGAGACCGGTTTCAGCCACTTCGTCGAACGTGAGGTGAGCTCGGTCAATATATTATGATTTCATTCTGTACCCCTATCAGCATCCAAATAGATCTCGAACACAATCGAAAGTTTTGGGTTAGCCTCATGCTTCCAGAAGCGAAAGTTAAAAACAATATTATGATATAGACTGTTGTGTGGAATCTGTCTCGTTCTAGGCAATAACCTCAAAGTCAACATATTTCGCTTTGACCTCGCTCTTCCATCCCTCTAACGTGATTACTCGATCCGCAACATGCACAGTCCCGTCTTCCACTTTGTCCAGATCTTCCTCGTTCTTTTTACTGATATGGTAGAAGGCGTGATCTTTATCACAGATCTTCGTATCCAAGGTACCTGCTTTTAGCTTGCGGTAACAATCTTCATCAAACTGGACTCGGCCTAAATCATCAGCACAAATCCACATTTCGCTTGGGTAAGTCCAATCATGGCCGCAAACGCCGTCGCAAACAGCAATCTGCATAATGGGCATCTCGGGTTCCGACAGGCCATCCGACTCTTCAGGAGCTCCCGTTGACGTAGGATTGGCATCCTGCGTTGCTTCCTGTTGTTTATCATCACCCTTAGAAGTCTGCTCCTCCCAAGCTTTTCTCTTGGTCTTATAGATGTTCATTTCGACCTTTCGGGCCCTCGTCATGAGATCCCAGGTGGCGAACAAATTAGCCTCATCCCCTAGCGTCGAGAAAACCAGGCCAAGATCCCAGAATGAGAAGTAGTCATTCTCCAGGTCATCGTCGGAGAGCAACTCAAGCGCCTGCACGACCATGTCCCTGGCCAGCTTCTTCGCTCGGACGTCATCTCCGCGGAGGTGGAAATAACGGGCAAAGGGTAAAACAGATTTGGTGTTCGTCTGCTTGACGGTTTGGAACTCCTTGTATAGGGCTTTAACCTTCGCAAATATGGCTTCAGTTGTCTCTTCGTTTGTATCCTTGCGGAATGCCAACCTTGTGTACATTGGTACAAGATCAGCCGGAAGGTTTTCAATCACAAACAGTCTGCTTTCTTCATCGCCAAGTTTAGTTCCGTCCTTGAAGAGGGCTTCCAATACCGCACAGCCCGCCTCTTCATCTCTTCTAACCTCGGCTAGAGATAGCCCATACTGTCGTCTAAAAATGACTGAGTTCCATTCCCGAGACTTAGTAGTTGTCATTTCAGTATGATACTTGTCGAGAACGTTCCAGCGATTTGTAGTCTGGGCTGCATAAGCAAACATAAAACGGAATGGCTCCGAAATATCTCTGACTGCTTGCGTAACAAAGTCCATTACGTAGCTCTCGCCCTCATTCGCCTGATTTAGCAATTTGTCGAGAAACGAAATAACACAATCATACTCGCCCCTGTCCGTAAATGCTTGTAGTATACGTGTGTACTCATTAGGTAGAGAACGGCTCTCATCAAGACTTCTAAAGTACGCCTTAATTGCAAGTGCGGCGTTGTCACTGAGTCCCCAGTATTTATCCCCCAAGTCAATAAGCATTTCTGCTAGAATAATTTTGCTGTTCTTCTTACCGCGCCATTCGGTGTCGCTGGATCGTTCTTCAATGATACCACTTAGAATGGTTGTCGCCTCCTCTTGGGATTGAATGACTTTGGCAAGTGTGTGCGATGCTCTCCAGTTTTGGGGGTTCAGCTCCAAGGCCTTTCGTGCCCGATTTTCGGCGTGTTCCTTCTTAATATTCTCTCCACTTAGGTAAAATAGCAAAGCCGCTGTCTGTGCTTCCCACAGCGAGCTTTTCTCAATGCCTAGCCTTTTCTCCGACCAGTCTTCAACGAGGTGGATTGTTTCGATCGTTGGGTTCCAGACATCTTTGAGAAAGTTCTCTCTCTCCGCAGGATTGAAGTCTGTAGTAGCCCACTGTGTCTATATTAGAATCTGAAGCGCCACACTGTTGAACATAGTTTCAGGTTACGTACCTTTCGAAGGAATGACACAATTAACGTAAAGGCATCCAGCAATTGTCGCTTCGAAGATTCTTCTTGAAACAATCTGGAGGCGGCCCGTTTCAACCCAAGTGAGAATAGCAGATCGTGACGATTTGCATCTGCAGCGTTATATGCAACCACAAATTCATTGTCTTTAACCCGTTCAAGCACAGCTGAATCCTTGAACCACACGCTAAGCATGTCGACCCCATCCTCAGAAACTAGCCAAGGATCCCAGTTGTCAGGAATTCTCTTCAGGGAATAAATGCTCTCTTGCCTATCGCTAACAGGATCAAGGTAGAGAAAGGATTCAATACCGTACCCAGTTGTGAAAAGAGTGACAAGCTTTTCTCCAACCTCGGCCCTGAGCCCTCGATCAGCCAACGAAAGATCAATCCTCTTCAGGTGGGCGTAGAGATACTTGTGGGCATAGGAGTGTATTCTTTTCGTCGTGTCCGTCCGCTGCTCAACGAGACAAGTCAGGCACCTTAATGCTATTATGATTTCCGCATTGTCTGGGTCTTGACAGATATAATTTCCCTTCCTAGTCAGTTTGTGATCGAAAAAGTCATCAAATCCAAATTTGTTGTAAACATCTTTGGGGCAAATGTTGGATAAATAGTGCTTGAGCATATTGACTTCGGCAGGATGGATTTCTTCGGAGTCGTCTGAACTCCCATCAGCGCTCTTTTCCCGCTTCTTGTGAGGAATTCTCTCTTTCCAGTCTGGCAATTTGTAGTCAATATACCCGTCAATCACTCCAAAGAGTGTATACCTTGTCGAGATTTTCGACCGCAAAGATAGGAGTGATGTTTGTTGACCGGATTCGTTACTGGTTCGCAATGCCAAGACAGCTTCCATCTCTCTCGGGTCTTGCCAAGCAAGGGAAGAGTTGATCCAACGAATAATCTCGTTGATTTCATTAATCTCCCTATTACTTCTCGTTCTATTGAGCTGTTCGATTTCTTTCATAAGTTGATGGTGTCCAGTCTGCCCAGCCATGTCAATGTATGCATTTATCTCGCCAACATCACCGTTAGACTGGGCGATATTATCAAGCACAGACCCAAGTTTGAAATAATCCTTAGTCTTTGCTTTTAGAGTATCGAAAATCCTGTCGCGCATTTCAGATACGTCAGGTCGGTCATGATCCTTCAGTATGTCCATTTTGTCTAGTCGTGCGCGGATGTACAATTCGACATCTTGTGTGTTAGAGCCTTCAATTTCAATTTTATCAAACTCGACACCCTCCATGCTTCCCAAAATCTTGAACGTGCTCGGTTTTCCGGTCAATAGTACACGAGTCCGATGACGCGTTGAGTCTTTAGACAGCTTCTCTAGCAGCTGAGCAACAATAGCAATGTCATCGCCAATGCCGTCGATAACGATGAAGAAGACGCTGTCTTTGTTGACTCGATCATCATTTTCCAGCAACAGCTGCATCCACATGTCCTGGTGGTTCTTAAATGATTTGGTCTTCTCGCAGATGTTGGCAACGGACCTCAAGAACGCCTTATCCTCCTTAGCAAGTTGCCATAGTAGGCTCTTGGACATGGAGTACCCAATGTCCTTTTTATCGACTGTCGCTTTCGAGTCCGTCTCGATAAAGTAATAAGATACGACTGATTTTGAGTTCAGTTCACTGACAGCGTTTGGTCTTTGAAGCAGCATGATGATGTTAGCTGCGAGAAGAGTTTTGCCGGTGCCGTCTCCACCTTCGATCCCGAGGATGGATGAGGAGGTTCCTCTAATCCATGACTTGAAGGACTGATGCTTGCTAATCCAATCGCCCGTCCCGTCAACAACCTCCCTATGATTGCGCCATATATCTCTCCATTGCTCTTTTGGCTCTTTTGGCTCTTGAGTGGAACTATTAAATTCGGACGGCTCAAAGTCCAATGTGCTAATAAGAGCCTCTTTCCACTTCCGTATTTCCTCGGTGCGTCGTTGTTCGTTTTTGTCGTTCATGAGAACGTCGAGTTTTGTGTCCGCCTTCTTAGCCAGCGTTAAATTGTTTCTTGAGTTTGCTGCTGCCTCATTACTGGACTTGAAGTTCTGGGCTGACACTAGACGGTGCTCTTCATCAACTAGGTTTTTCATTTGAGTCAGCAGGTCTCTAACACCGTCATCAATCAGAAAGAACTGTTTCGTAAACGCCTTAAATTTGGAGCGTTTATGGCTCAGTCCCAGGGCACGGTCACAGATTTCTACGAATAACTGAAGGTGCCGACAAGCGACCTTGGTTAACTTGGCGTCCATTCCCGACTTGGTGTAGTAGGTGAGTCTGTCGAGAAACTCTACGCATTGTTCCAGGAGCTCTGTTAAGTTCTCGAACATTCCCTGGTATCCTTTCCAGGCCTTAATCACGATTGCTAGTGCATTATAGCAGGCGTTTGCTGGCTGGAACACCTACATAGACAATTCACCCTATGTTTTTTAATACAGGTTGCGGACTTGACGTACCATTGATGCCCCGTCTGCAATAATTCCACCAACGGTGTCAATGACGCCGAGAGTATGATTCAAGACTTTCTTTAGACGGCCATGCTTCTCAGCCGCCTTGTCAGTACCAGCCTGAGCATTGTCCAAGTAAGACAGAACTTGTTCGATGCTGAGGCCTTGTTGGATTTCGGTATTTTCTTCCTTCGCCATTTGGAGCACTCGATCCTCCACCTGCTTCCATATCTGGGTAATCTCGCCGTTAGCATTGATTGAGGGCCTTACAGACTCTGCAGCTACTGTATCAGGAGTGACTGAAGTATCCATTGCGACTAATTTGCGGCGTTGGTATTTTCCCCGGTGTTAGAGAAGAGACAGAGATGAAGATAAAACCGAAGCGACGCGGTAAATGTATAGTTGCGCGGTGTCATTTAAAGGGACAACACATAAAATAAGCGAAGGGGCAGAGAAAGGGTCTCGTTCACATAATGAAGCGCTAATTGAGACGCGAACAAGATTTTTAAGTGCCGTTTATGCTATCACACAGTCGATCTGACTCCTTCTCCAGCGTTTTGGCCCCCAAACAGACCTCATATTGGAGGGTTACATTTGGCTGACCTACTTAAGGCACACTTGATAGGACTTGTCAGACCATGTCATGCGGTGATTTGCCGTCTTACTTACTTACTGGGTGCGTGGGAGGAAGACCAGAGGAACGATTGATTCAATGCCAACTAACCCAACTAGACGAGCTAGATAGGGTGCCTAATCTCACTAGAACTGACTAGGTACTCATGCAGGTAGGCCGCATAGCGACAATGAGTCAGCAGTGATGCTACCTACCTAAGCAAGTAGGCCCCCCCCATTTCCCCAGATTTCTTGGCATTCAGGGCGGGCTATATCACTACGTCGGTACTCCTAAGCATCTCGAAGCCAACTGTGTATGATGAGATTGATACCGCATTTGTGGGTTGGGTCCCTTTGGTTATATCCATATTGGTCATCTTTTAAGTTCCCTGATAGGCTAAGCTATTTCAATTGCAACGGGTCAACTAGGTGTGGTTTCTTGAAGTATAAGATTGCCCATGTTCATTGTAGTACAGCATGTTCCTTGTCTCCAATTACAAGCACTAATTGGAGGAAGCATAGTTGAGTTTGAGTTTGAGTTTTTCCGCACATCCCACTTTCTTCGATCTTATTATCGCCGTTATTGTCCGTTTTCGTGAATGAGTAGCTAGATATGCAAATCGCCGCTTGTAAGATTAATTACATGATATTGAGAGGCAATAACCGGTAGTTTCGGTTACGTGCAATCCTAGTACCTTGGATTCGTCCGTATGACAGCCTTTAACTTCACAGAATCTTCATCTTCGTCATCTAAGCAAATACTGTACAAATTGTCGCAGCGACAGTGCTTGAGAACCCTCCTCCTCTTTTAATAGCGCCCAATCGAGGAACTTATAGTTCTTCCAACGCCTATCGGCCTTCCCTTCCCGTGCTAAAAATTAGCTGCATTCAAAATTCTCTATTAAAAGTACATATAATGATGGTATTTATGTCAAAATCAAGCTCATATGATGACAGATAATTCCGAGGACTGCTTTAGCAATTATGCGACATAATTTTGAAGATCCTGTCAGGTTTTAACGATAGCCAACAAAAGGATGTGAAAACGATAATGCGTGTGAGTTGTGTATTAACGCTTGTTCTTGACAACTATGTGTTTGACTTTAGTAGGGGCTTAGGGCCAAGGGCTCCAAAAGATGTCCAAATTGCAATAATCTGGTACGGTTCCAAGGAGATTATAGCTCCAACCAGACGGCGAATCAAGGTCCATTATATACGACTGTTTCGCCTTACCCATCTGGTTTCGTATTGCCTACCTTATTCAATTAGGCACATACGGGTAGTTGAATAGCGAAAGCATCGTACAAACGACTGTTTATATAATAATATAGATTATATTTGAAACCCTGGCCCAACTTCTAGTCCGAAAGGTCCCTGTACGCTGCCCTAGTCTTTTGAGTCCGTGTTAGATCAACCCCTTTGCCGCCTCTCCTCTCATTGCGGTTATATGTGACCCATATCACTTCTCATAGTGATGCTCAGGCATACGAACAGTAACCAAAGTGAGACAGCCAATAAAACTAGTAGACATCCATAGGCTGCCTGAGCCACACCACCGTAGTAGATGATATTGTAGTAAGGAAAGTTCTCCTTGCCACCAAACTTGTTAAAGGACGTCTGAAAGCCGCGGACGTCATCAGCGATAACGCCACTCGTAATGATGATGCCTATTACGAGGATAAACTGAGCAACCCCAACAGACGCCAGGCCTCTGCTGTGCTTTCGTAGCCAGCTCGGGTGGATCGTGCTCAAGGCTCCGAATATGGCGAAGACGACAGAAGCAAGGGCAGCAACCACCGCATTAGTTATAACATCTTCCATAGTTGATATGAAAGTACGATCCAGGACGGCGTCGATGGTATTGGCTAGATCAGATCTTGCTCTGTCGCGTATGATAATAGCGAAGTGTGCGATAGCTGAATTCAGGCCGGCAATGGCTAGGCTGATGGTAGAAAGGAAGAATTCGACGACGCGTACGCATACGACGACGTGTTCTGAGCGTAGAGGCATTGCAAGAATTAGAAAGGTCGTGTATGACCAATTCCGAATTCGATTATCGAGAGCAAGTGATGAAGTAAAATTATAGAGAAGGATAGGGAGCGCAAGTCAAGGTAGTGCCATTATATTCTCTTAAGGAGCACGCAAGCCGGTTGAGTTGGCCGACACGGGCGTTATGCTGGCTGATACGGGCTAACCTTATTACAGAGTCAGGTCTACCGACGTCTTGATTAGATCCTTGGGTTATGAACCTTGTTATGCTCGACTTTACGCAAGCATTTTGAATGATCAAAGCGTAAATTTAGATGTGGCTGCAAACAGGAAGGGCCTGAAGTCATGCCTATTCATACTCTATAGCATCAAAAGCTATTGCTACGGGGACAGCGCTTAGGAAGCAGTGAGCCCAAGTTGCACAAAAGGTAAAAGCAATACTAGGAACTCGACACGAGAGCCTGTGCTGACTCATCGTAGCGGGTCGTGGCGGTGCGGTCCACCTCACCTCGTAGCCGCCGGGCCTCCGTTTTACCATCGGCATATTGACTCCACCGGTGCACCGTATTGAGGGAAACTGAACCGTCGAGCCGCCGGGTTGTGCTGCACCTCCTGTTCCGAACGATACCGCTTCTACTTTGGCTACCCCCTTTTCTCTACCCCCTTCGCGGAACGCCCTAGGCTTACAAGCTGATCTTACGCTCGTGCCGCCGAGGGCGCCGCGCGCTAGGAACCAACAATAATGGCTCCTGAAGCCTATACGCTGGCTGGTGGTACCCAGTGACCAGGGCCGTGAATATGCTTCAGGCAGACGGACAGACATACGGCCAATCCGATCCCCTCCGATTACCAATCACACAATACTTAAGGGCAAGAGGCATCTCGAATTCAAATAGTCGAAAGGGAATCCTGACTTTCGAAGAGAATATAATCGTATATATACACCGAATTCAACACTAGAATCAGATAAATAAGTATGCACCACCATACAAGCCATGGCCCATCAACACATCACACATCTCAACCGGTCTCAACCGGGTCCCGACACCATCCATCCATCTCATCTTCCCATTCCCGCATTAGGTATCTTCATTCACTCGGATAGGAGATTACATTCGAACTTGGAACAAGAAGGAGGACATCCAATATCGCCGTCTTATGTAATCTAAGCTGAGACGTGGAAGTTGTTGGTGCTGCAGCTCTCGGAGACGTCGCCGGTGTCGCTGTAGAGCGTGTAGTACATGCCGAGGGCGAAGTAGTTGTACTCGTCGCCCGTGCTGTTGGCGATGACCGCAACCGTCCACTCCAGCTTCTCGTTCTGGATGGGGACGGGATCTGTGTTCGGCAGGTGGTTAGCAAATAAGTAATCAAGTAGGTGTATATATATATATATGCGTTAGAAGCTAAGTTTAGGTGTGGAAGGTGAAATTGAGGTAGTAGCGGAATCAATGTGATCGTGAATAGGCAAGCTTCGCAGGTTTCTAGGAGTGTATGTATATGTCAGGCGGGTATCGACTCACCGAGGAAGACGGCGCCGCCCTTGAAGTCGTAGATGGGAACAAGCCTACAAAATCATGTATGTCAGCACATAGGTACAACACGACGAGCAATCATCCTAAACCCCCTTCTCTCCCCTCATTCTCTATCCCCTTTCAAACCGCCATAACAACCACAACAACACATAACTCAACTCATTCAAGCAAGACCAAAACAAATAAGAATATAGAACACGTACTCTCCATATATATCATACCGATAACCGGTAATAATGGGCGTGATGAGCCCGGCCTGCACGCTGAGCCGCATGTCACCCTCGGGCAACCCGTCCGCGCTCCACTCGATCGTGATCTTGTCGCCGGCCTTGTACGTCGCGCCGTCCGGGAACATGGTCTTGACCGCGCAGGGCTGCGGCACGCGTGGCTTCAGGCTCGGCAGGGCCTGCGCCGCGCCCGCTAGGAGGAGCATGGGGAGGGCTAGGGTCTTCATTGTGGAGGGGACCATTGTGTTTATTTTCCTTATTCTTTTCTTTTGTCCTTTTTCTGAGCCTGACGAAGATGAATTGGGGTTGGAGAAGGTGATGGTGATGAAGATGAGGATATAAAGGTCCAGAGATGCTGATCATCTATCTGGACATCATGGCCGTTTATATATCATCCCGCGCCTCATAGCTACATACTAGTAATGCATACATGGCGAACATGCCGCTAAGAACCGAGGCAACCCCCATGTCTGTCTATCTAAGCATACGAGATGCTACAGACTGCCAGATCGGGTTACAACCTGAGGAATCTTCCAAGAAAGAATCGTGCTGGTCGGTTTCGGTTGTGGTCGCGAAATTCCGGAGGCACAGGCAGGCGGGTACGTTGGTAGACGAGGTGTGGATGAGGTGGTGAGTATTGAGAATTGGCGCTCCTTTACGATTACCAGAGAGCGACTAAAGTTCATGCCCTGGTACAAACCCTTGCACGCTTTAAATGAAGCGTATTTTTTCATACGACTTCATAGCAGATATACATACAACGGCCCGGCTTGTACCGCACTACCGTGTAGTGTTAGCTCATTCGTAACTTTGGTGTGTTAGAATGCCGTTATTTCTATACCTGCCTGTTTTGCTACCCCTGCAGTAGTCAAGTTGAGGGCTCCTGCGTACTGTCGGAGTTAATCCAACGAGTACCGCTTTACTTTTACTTCGAAAAGCACCTATTAATACCTAGGTGCGTCTGATTAGTGTTCATTTGAGTCGCTTAATAGATGTTTATTCTAGTCGACGTACGAGATACTAGATACGAGATACGAGGAGGACCGTCCTTATGAATCAACAAGAGCACATTTCTAACTTATTTATGTTGTGAAGTCCAGAATAATTGCTTTTCACATGTCATGTAAAGAGACAGACAGCTCGCTATCGGTAATACTCATGTATCTTCTTCTTTCACAAATTGATTCCGCGACGAGAGAGCTACAGCCACCGCCATGAACGGGCGGGAGCGCGACCAACGGAGGTATACTGATAGACACATAGCAATATCTACATCAATGCCTCATCTCAACTCCTTCATTTTTTCAGAGATCTAATCCCTGCGCTCCCTTGACCGCATCGTCAACGTTTTTAGGATGCGCACCCGCGCCTGTCGTGTAGCTAGCTCCCTTACCACAGGTCAGTCTCCGCGCTATAAAGTTTTGATATCCCGCTATGAAACTAGCCTTTTTGGGTGATCCCCCCCGCTACGTCGTTTCTATTTCTATTTATACCTGATTTGTATAGGGGACCTACTCATGTAGTGGTAGGGCCTTGAAAACAGACAGTCTGGCTCGGTTGGGGCAATCAAAGGTGATTTTCTGTAGATATATCAAACTAGCTGTGGCTACCACCAGAATAGAGGTATCAATTAAACCGTATTTCTGATCAAGAGCGGGAGCTACACAAGTTACTTTTTTTTAAAAAAAAAAAAAAAAAAAAAGGCTGACAAGTTAGCTAATCCTACGTGTTTAGAACTCTTGTATACGAGATGTTACCATACAAATCGCGTACGAAAACGTTAAAAGCAAAAAGTGTTATTTTTATCACCTGCTATCCCGATTGAAAGGAATGACTTGCTAGTCTCTCTTAGCCCAAAACTATAAGGCATTTCGGCTACCTTATCTACCCTACAGCGCTTATTTTAAAAGTGCTATAGGGCGGGCCTGTTGCATCTAATATTTAGTAAGTTTTCGTATGTTAGCGATCTCCCTAACTGTTGGATATGTTGGGTTGCCCATACAAATTAGGTATAGATTGGAGCAGAAGGTGGGTTGCGTAGCGACACTGCTAGATAAGGCTAGTTTCATAGCGGGATATTAAAACTCCATAGCGTGGAAACTGACGAATATACACGCGCCGTGCATACACGGAACGCGCCTTGTCATCTGCATTTTTGATGCTTTGAAATAGTTGAGGAACATCGGAGAGAGCTGTTGTTTATCTTGATGAGCTTGCGTAACGAAAACGGAGAACAGAGGGGCACGAAGTGTGACAAACCTTTGGCATAAGCGGAAACACCAAGACGGCCAACCTAGACCTCGCTATTTAGATTCCCCTTGTACGGTTCACAGAACAGTGGCAGAGTCGGCCTTTTGGCGCTTCTTCTGCTCGTCCACAATTGTCCTTTGAACCTCTGTATAGACACGGTAGTTGACTTGCTAAAAAGGCATGGGGAGATACCTTGCTAAAACGATCCTATAGTGTTCCTTTTTGAACCGTGGATGTCGTTAATGCAGCTAGCTATCGATGTTAACCTGAATGGACCTGTTCTGCATTACCTGAGAGGTAGAGGCAGTACGTCGTCAGGGGTTCTTCATTTGCAAGTAACAGTAAGCCTTAGACAGGTGTCCGTTAGGGGGGTTTAGAGGACTCCCACCACTATGCAAGTCGGGATAGCAGTCCAATAGCGAATATATTGATATAATTTGATGGCTAAGGAGCTAGAAAGGAATTGCTAGATAGAGAGATATCTCGAGTCTACATAGAAAAAGAGAATATAAGTGTGTTTGGTAAGGAGGGTAAGTGATCTATGCATTTGGACTGATCTAATAGATCATGCAGATCAATTAGATTAGTAACACACCTATAGTCACATGAGACGAGAAGAGAACAATACCAAGCTGGGGAAAGGTCTCCAGTAGGAGAGTGACCCATAATCCGGCCATCCTTCCATGTTTGTAACATTAACTTCACTGTACTTTTTTTCTCCGGTCTGAAGCTCAGCTTCGAGATTTGCTCGATCGTTTCAGCAATTCTTTACGCCTCCCGTTGGGTCTCTCGGGCACGCTCGCCTATGAAAGCCGCGATATGCCTTGCGCCTTTTGCAATTCCACTTTCCTTAACAACGATGAGGTCTTGTGAGATATCATAAGGTGGAAAGCCTGATTGAAAAGGCAACAAAAGTCTTGACCTACCCATCCTTTAAAAAGGGAAAGTAGGGGGGAAATGGTTTTGTCAGTTTATGTCCATATGGCACACCGTCGTCTCGGCCCTGTGGGGGGCAAACGCGGTATGGGGGGCTCTGGTTTCGGATGTCGCAACCTCCAGTCTTGGAGGCTTCCACACCAACACTTCAACATTTGTATGCAAAACCGGTGTGGTCCAAAGTAGGACAAGTAGGAGATCCCGACGGCTCGACATTCTCATTCGTCTATCATCTTTCATAATTCTATCCAAAAAACCTAGTTTGATAGTAAGAGAGATTCTCTACGTCTCTCACTTGTCTCGAAAAGAGTTAACATGGTCGATGCACTGCATTTAATCATTTTACTTGAGTACAATTCTGAATGGAACCTCACGTCCACCTTCTTAGTCTCCAAAATTAATCTTTCAATTTGCTCGCCATATTTTTACCGTCTATCTTAGGAAACGTGAGGCAAGGATGATGGATATCTTTGAGAAAAGACAACTTATAGTTCTGGAAGGATAGAAACATAACGTCAGGAACCAGCTCATTTTAGTTTCCTCCGTCTCATTGATGTAAAATGGGACTGCGTTTAATAACTCGAAAGTATATTTGAACCCTAAAAGATTTGGATAATTTCCGAATCATCATGAAATCATTATTTCTCCAGGCAAGTAGGATATTTCCCACTTCTGCTGTAGCAAGGGATGAGGCTTGGAATTGGTGTTCTATTCGCATATAATCGTCTATGGCCGCAAGGGAACCATACTAACTGGCTTCCTCCCTCCAAATTGGCGGCATGGCGGCAAATTAGGTTCCTATTTATACACACGAAGGCTATGTTCTCGTCCATCTGAGGTTCCCTTGCCTGTCCGCTATTCTCGTTAATTATCGCCTGTTTTCGTGATCAAATAATTAACGGGTAGGTGAATATGCAGACCGCCGCTTCATAGATGAATAACATGATCTAGCCCCCCTGGCATCGGATATACGCATTCCTACTACCTGGGGGCTATGCCGTATGACATTTATGTTGTATTGCTGTTTCACATATTCGTTTAAGTTAAATAGGGGACATCTACACTTAGCGAGCAATATGCTTCAAACTTATAGACTTGAGGGAGATAACTTCCGTGCCATTTGTTTGACTATCTCATATCATTAATAATAGCTTTGAAAAACTCGTTGTTGATGTCCAGCGGGTCTTAGGATAATACCGGTTGCTTGAGAGTCTTGGTGTTGACTAAGGACATAGAGAATAATAAGGGCGCATTATGAGTAGTAATAGGTTGCCTTTCAATATCCGCGAGTTTCGCATATAAATGCCTCCGATTGAGATTTTCTCTTACTAGGCTAGGGAAATGCGTGACTAGCTCAAATGATGAGTCCATTCGTCACTGCTCAACCTTGCCTATATGACGTAACATGCTATTGTGATGCGGCCGAGAAGTCGGAAGGCCGGGAAGTATATTGGAATCAAGATCATTCAAATATCAACTTGCCTAAAATTTTTGAAACTCAAACAGGGATGGCCGTGGTGTACTTGGCTTGAACTGATACACGTGATTTGCAGTTATAGTCACGCGCTTACTACAAATAGTTAACAGGCTAAAGCTATTGGTACGGCTATTCGAAGGACTGGTTATTAGAGGCTATAACCTTTGTAATAGCCTTTAAGACAGTATTTACGATATGGACTTTACAATGGCCTTCTCAATAACTCGAACAATTACCACCTCGAGTGGAGAACTTACAGTTTTGGCGATTCTAGTCCTGAATTTCGGAAAGTTAGTAAACATGTTTTCAATCTATCGCAAGGGCTAAATGAGCACCGCGCATCGAGTATATTAGGGGGCGCTAAAGTGGTGGTGCTAGGAGTCTGAAGGAAACATCCTCCGTTGTCAAAACAGTCGAAAACCAAAACTATATAATTCATAACTTGACCCCAGTGGTACCTGAGATGACGGCAAAGTACTTCATTCATTACTGGTAGTATCGACGATCTTCTTGCCTATTACAAGAGTCATCAACGATGCGTCTGCCTCTCTTCCTATCGACTTTACATGCTGTCTCTGCAGTCCATGCACTTTTACTGTCCCGTATTATAAATGTGTGTGACGCAGCAATCCAAGACAACATGGGAGATGGGTTGACATCACCTACTTCTGATAGGCAGCAGCTGACCTTGTAAGTGAAAATTTTAGGTTCTTACCTAGCCCTTATTGTATTGACATGATTGAGTAGATGGATTGGGAAGCCTGGTCCCGGGACGTCACAAGTTGCAGATAACCCATGCAATCCGTGGAATGTGAGGGGTTATATTAAAGGATCTAACGCCAGGAAATGTCGTGTGAGATGCCCAAATCACTGCACCAATGCCCCTTGAAGCTCCATTCAGTCTTATAAAAGAATTTCAGAACAATTCCCAGCCCCCGGCCTGTAACATTCTAAACAGCTACGAACTGTTGCGCGCAGGAAGCCTTAATAGTCCAAATATTGTTTTCGTATTTAAGGACTAATTTTCTCTCCCAAACAGCATCCGCCCCAAGGACGTTGCTGATGACGTTCTCGGTTTTTGTTCCTTGGTGTTAACCTACGGTAAAGGGGCAAAATATGACCTGCGTCCAGGTCAATGACCCAAATTACTTTTTAATTTCATGCCGTGAACCGAGTTCAACACCATATTTTAATAATTCAAGGCGAAAATGCCGGGTGACCTCTTTGCTATTTTCATTATCCTCGTATGTTACAAATCACAGGAAGGAAAAATTATGTAAGTAGTTCGAATCTTCTTAGCTGCTAGACTGACCTTAGATAGGACTGACAAAGACTATTGCACAGGGTCCCTAGCCAAGCCAGTCTACAACAACAAATTCGGTGAATTGACGTATCGAAACTCAGAAGAAGGCCCCTTGCCCCGCCCGAGCGTAAATATCAAAGACTGGTAAGCTCGTTCTTGTATTAAAATGCTGGCCTTCTAGCAAGGGCTAAGCTCTTACAATAGTTCTCGCTCGTAATCCCTTTAACTCGTCAAGTGATCATGAGCTTCTTATATGCTAATTGATTTGACGGGATTGCAGGCATTGGATCCGGAGCCGGGCGCTTTCCGTGTTTGATGAAAGTAACGACGGTTCTATTGAAGGCCTTGGAACAGTAATTGAGAAAATGTACATCTCGTTGGTCAAATTCAGGGATCTCATAGATGAAATGCCTAAAACCTATAATTACAAGATTTAATGGGAAGAGTCGATACGGCTATATAGACTCTCCACGCAACCTTCGCTAATGTTCCAAGACGGAAGAAGCAAGACATCCCGGCCAGTTGCACAATGACAGCTTTTTCCATCCTTCTTAATTCTATATGATTTATCAATTAATAAGTACACTACCTGAGCGAAGCTTTATTATAAGTGTAAAGCGTAAATACCTAGAAGCTAGTTTTAAATACAGGAATCTATCGAACCTTGATAAATTATGGGCAGAGCGTGTAAGAAAGGCCAACGTTAGGGGGCACTTGCGCGCAATTTGTATCTGCGCCCCCACAAGTAATTAGAACTCGCCACCCTACTGCTGTATCAGACCGACGAGTTTGCTTTTTCAATCTGTCGTGCAAGGCTCTACCGACAGACATTTAGCCAAGAGTGAAGTAGGCTTGGACCAAAAGAGTTTCTTCTATTGGTTGACAGATTGTAGATACGACTTGATCGTCGCAGACCCGCTCCAATGGATTCTCTCTGGCCAAATGGCAAGTTGAATGTCCAGTCTCAGCTTGATCATATAATCTGGGCACAGTTTCATTGGAGAATACTACATCATTTAATTGGAAAACAGTCAAGGCATCATCTGATATGTTGCGTGGGTTACATTGCAGCTTTGGTGGCGTAACCTATTTTAGCCCCTAAAGCCCTTGACTGTCTATTAGGTAAAAGCATATACTCGATCCTCGTGTAACTGTTACCCCTCAGGATAAGATCTGTATAAATAAAGCCAACCATATACGGTCTAACAGCTTGCCAAGTTAATGATTCGCGCCGCCAACAGCCCAATCGCTTAGGAACGCGGTCCAACTAAGGCCCCTAGCTATTAGCGGCGTCCAGGGCAATCAACAGAGTCATTATTTAATGCAACTACCGTTAATGGCCCGACTCCTAATTGTCGAGCCGTTACACTGTATATAGCGAGATTTCCTTTACATATAGGCTGTTTGCCAAGGATACCAAATACTTATGGCCCGAACCTCCGTGTTGCAGAACACTGTGGCTTGCGCTGAACTCGGATTACACACACGAGGCTTCCATCATATGAGGCCTTTTCCATTCTATGGGGTCGGTAGTGCAGTCTTTCCATTACTTCTTTGCCAGGGCCCGGCAGGACCTCTGGGCAAGACATGCAGGTATGACTCCAACGCTATTGGCTCCAGGCTATCACGGGAGCCTCAGCCGCAGGAGGGGTATAGATTGGAAGGTCGCGATCGGATCCATGGGCTCGGGCATGAATAGAGGAGCTGAAAGCCCTTGACCTTGACCCAGAGAGGAAAGGCAAGGACTCCTGTAGACCTCAAAGAAATTATCAGCTGATCTACATCCTCACACTAGGGGCAAACCATAGAAACACAGGTATATAACTTGTATTGGGGGGAGCGCGAGTGTTTTCGGCTAGCATGTAAGGGCCCCCAAATTTGGTTCTAGTAGGGCAGGCCTTGTATGCTGGCCTATAACTGCCTGGCTATAAGTCATAATATTAAATACTAAAGATAACATGCGAATAAGGGTTTTAAGGGGGGTGGGAGGGACGAACTAACTGCGTATTCGAGCCTGGTGTGCCTAGGATTTGCGGTGGTGCAGGCGGGTAGTTGTGCGGTGGGTTCCCTGGTTCCAAGTCCTAGAATACTAAGTAGTCTTATTACAATACTCCACAAGCAACTAAAAAAGCTTAAGAAATATATCGGGCCCGAACCTATGTCAAAAGATGGCAACAGTGCATGGCAAGATGGTCTAGAAACCGGCGAAAAAGAGCTGCGTAGTACCCTGAGCAGCTGCGCGATGGCATGACGACTGTGGGGTGGTATGGTTGGTAGGCGGAATTTTCTAGAGATTGAGCACAGCGATTGCCGTCAGACGAGGCTTGGATTGCAGATTTGTTGCGTATAGTCTAGCGACCGGACGACCACTGCACGACGTTCTTTGCGTTTCGCAACTTCACCCGTTATGCTAATGGCCTGATTTGCCTCGACATACCATATGGGGACTGAACCCCTGCGTACTCTTTATTGATTGACGTTAAGTCTTTAAGTCAAATCGTATCTGCATTGCAGTTGGCGGTGCCTCAATATCGCCACTGTCAGCAATGAAGGAATACTCTACATGCAAGCCCCGTCGGCCATCACAGGACCCGTGTCGTCTAGATTCCACCCGATTGGCACTTCATACATATGCTGAAATCCAGAATATCACGTCTGGATTACGGAATCCTGCCAACCCCCAGCCTGCAGAAAATGGTAACGCTAGCAGTTCTAGGGCGGTTCTCGCCTCGTTTGGAGACTCCAAGATTCAGACCCTCTAGTCTTGATGAATATATAATAGAAAAAGTACGTCACTAAGAATTCAACGTCAATGTTGGACAGTGCATTATTCTATCTATTCCTGTGTTGAGTCACTTCACTATTCTTACCTGTGATGGCTAAGAGTCCTGCCACAATCAGGTCCCGGTCGCAGAAAACGGGCAATGTGTTTTATGACTATCTAGCCGTTAGGGTCTTGCTTCGTGCTAGCGGCCTCGGCATAGTTGCTGCGCTTACGGACAACGAACCACCAAAGCAAGTCGCTTACAAGTCTCGGGCAACAGTGGTATGGCGGTCGGCCGTCCATATAATCCCCGCCTCCGTGTCATTGTTTCTCGCCATCATAAATATAAAGGGATATTTCATAGGGGCCTCACTTCAAGGAGAGGATGATGCCGGTAGTCTCAAATTCGCAGCGCTCCAGGTCGCCGCGAAGATCCAAGTATGCCATCGGTCCCCGGAAAATATGCTCATACATGTTAAGGAATTTCTCTTTAGGAGCTATTTATCATGTCCAGCGTGGGGGCTATGGTACTTTATGCCATCCGTGAGGACTTGCTGTTTGGCATCGGAATCCCATTGGGTCTCGTAGGGGCCGATCGGGCCTTTACACAAATCAGGTGTGTTAGCTGCGGTTATTTTTTTCAAGAATCAGATTTTCAGCTGACTACAAACAGTTTCTTCTGGTCACTTGAATTCTGGGGAGGGGTTCTTTCGTACCGCCGCGGCAAAAAAACTCATCTCCGATCTCGTCTCCTGGCACTCCTTTTCTTCGGGGGGTTGCTTGCTTCCACAGCTGGTCCCGCGGCGGCGATCTTGATAATTCCGAGAATGATACCCGTAAGATTCCCAAACGGTGAATGTAGTATAACGGCGTTGTGTAAAAAAGCGATCCCATCTTATACAAAAGCCTTAGTCACAGGTCCGAAAGAATTCAAACTGACAGAGGCGAATATAGTGGCCGGTTGGAGGTGGAATATTCTGGTTAAATGGTTTGTTAACTTACAGCCTAGTCTTAAGAACGTATGATAAACAAAGTAATAGGAAGTGATACCCAACTATGGCCAGCATACTTAGACAAGGGTTACCTCGAGACCGTCAATTGCAGTACTATCCAGAATCAGCTGACATCACCCTGGTGCCCATCCTACGGCTTCGGGTCTCTCCAACAGCTTTTCGGGTCTTGGTGGGGGCCTGAGCCGCATTCACAGTTCGATCAGCAAGGTTCCGACATTCGAAAAGTTATTCACTACTCTTCCTCACGGGAAGATCGTAAGGACACATGGGTGTACACCACACATGCGCCAACAGCGAATCTTCAAGACGCAATAGTCACTCGCTACCGAGACTCTCTAGATCTTCTCCGAGTGGTATCGCCTGATTCTCCGCTCGAGGCCAAACCAGCGAATATCTACCTAGCCAAGTCCAAGTTGTATCAAGTAAAGACTAAAGTGCCTCTCGTGCGTACTTGCTGTCATCCGCAACCGCCAATAACCCCCGACAGCATGCCTCCGAGTGTTTACTTCCCAAAGTTTGAAGAATTCCAGGTTTATAGAAGCAGCTCAGAGATAGGACCGGTGATCGAGATGAATACAATGGAATTGCTAAATCAGGAAATGGTCCGTCGAAATTACTCTCTGCCGAGGAACCACGACTTTCCAATCATAGCAATTCCAGTCGAGATGCCAGAGGAAGAAGTGGCATCGCTGGGTCTACTCTTGATTCATCTGGATACAGAAGCGACCGCAGAGCTGCCCCGGTGGGACTTGATGGCCTGTTCAATCGACACTAGATGGGCAAAGGGGCGATCGATCATAGAAACGAACGGTTTACGTCCAGACTTGGTCAGTCACGAATTCATTTATGACAGGGTTGCCAACCCCGTTCGTACCGAGCTAGACATAGCAGGGGCTGATTCTTTCGACTCCCTGTCGTGGACACCACAGAACGACGGGAACCTCGAACGAATTCGCCTTCGACTGGGATGGTACGATCTTCTCTCGCCTCTCATTCCCTCCAGTGAGCTCAACATTCAACCACAGTGGGGTGTGGTCACGATCCAACCACTGGGAAGCACTGCAGATATAAATGGGACGATGTTAGAGCAACTAATCAAACTGACGGTCTTCCCAAACTCAAGTTTGTCCTTATCCGGCCAGAACCGCAATAAGAAGAGCGTGGAGGTCATTATTGCTGCCACCGTAGCGGACAGCTTGTCGCGGTGTGGTGCACATATGCACATAGGAGCAAGCCTAAGTATTAGCAACTGGTTAGCCGAGCGACAGAATGCCACATACGCGCGGACACTGGTGAGGCTCGGTGAGCCTCTGCAGTCATTCCCGCTCCCGGAGGTGCTCGCCTGCGGAGCTCACACTCAGATGACGATGCGGGCGATTTATACTGGCTACGTCATCTCCATAACAAACAGCTTTGATCGTTTTTGTATTGTACTCCTATTGGCCTACGCCGCAGTCGCTGTAGCCCATACTCTATGGTGTCTAAAGCCCGGCCGAGGCCGCGCACATGAGGCCTGGAGCACGATTCCAGAGCTGGTTGCTCTGTCACAGCAATCAGATCCCGAACCGGTGTCCGTCCTTTCGAATACCTGTGCAGGAGTCCGGTCGCTGGAGACAATGGGGAGAGTCGCGGTGGTAGAATGCGTAAACGAGCCTGGAAGGGAAGAGCTGCAACTTAGGCTTGGAAAAGATTTCCGTACTGATGATATTAACGGAATCGCTAAGCCCCTGCCTGGCGTGGAGTACGGCGCGAAAAAGTATGAGCCGGGGAACGTGACGGATAACGAGGGATAGAAACAGCAATGCTCGCTTGATATGAGGCAGCTATACCGATACCAAGCAAGAACTACCGGTGTATAAGAAGACGGCACGGCGCTAGCAGATTTGCATCCATGATAACAGTATCCGCATGCTCATGCTTGCACCCATTCCTGTTTCATGTTTACAATTGTAGATTTTTGCGAACATGATCCAGCAACCCCTGAGGTACTGATAGCCAGTGCTCAACATATTATTGATAACCTGACTTACTCTCCATAACACTATGTGTCGAATTACTCGATAGTGTCATCGATATCTTCACTCAGCAGATTCATCCTCATCTCCAGAATCGCTCTTGCTTCAATTTCCCCAGTGCAGTCTTCGCCAGCTGCCATCATCTTGAAGGTACAAGCCTGGATATTGGACAGGCCAGCGGTGACCTTGACATCGACGCAAACAGTGCCTTTGATATCGAGACACATGTTCCCTGCGTTGAACTTTGTCGTGTACGTGTCTATGCAAGGGCCGTCTTGAGAGGGGCCGGTGTAAAGAAGGGCCGTCCAGTGGTAGACTCCAAGGGCGAGTTGGGGCGCGTGATTTCGAGGGAGTGTGGGACTTCAGTTCCCTCTATGAAGATTAAAGCTGAGGGACAGGGCGCTGGATATTTAGCTGGCGTTTTGTACAGTTGCCGACCCTCTTTTCCAATACAATTACATCTTTTGGTTCTGCTGCCTTTCTAAGCCAAGACTGTCACGAGCTTCTGGCTGGACGACCGTTTCTCTAAAGCGCCTCAGGGTAGTGGCCCTATCTAACGACGGATCATCCTTGCCATCCATCTCGGTCGTTGAGGCTACCATCCATGTATCACATCATTGCATCTCTGTACATTTTCACACCAAGTCGACTTTGGTAAGATTTGGGGGTGATGCAGCATTTATGCAACCGTTACCTAGTTACCACATTAAAACTAAAACCAACTGTTATTATTCGTTTCTTCGCCACGGCGCGCGCGCCACAGTCTTGAAGGCTTCCAGACCAACACTTCAACATTTGTATGCAAAATCTACTAGTATCTGATGTCAGGGTAGATTTGCATATCACCTCTTTCACAACTTTTACTACTAAACATCTAATGTGGACTATTATTAAAAAGAGAATATTTCCTGCTAAGGTATTTCATGAATTTTGCACGCTAGTCTAAGTACACGGGTCAAAAGCTCGTGTCCGGTCTTGGAAAGTAATCCCGTAGTGTTTCGTAATAAACTCGAATCAGAGACATAGTCCGCAAAGACAGTAGCGCTGTCGTAGGACATAATTTAGACAACCGTTTTGTACCTGGAAAATGTTGCAATAAAACTTACATTAATTACATCAGAACTGTATCTTTCTGTTCTCCGATGGTTGCAGGGGCATGTATGATTGCAGCATGTTTTGATTCAACAAAATTGAAGGCCCTAGGGAAATTGTTCGAGTCCAAAAGACCTGCCCTCCATCTTCACAGTGTACGCAAGTTCCAAACGCTAGTATCCTCGGAAGCAGCCACCATCGTGGTTTTATTGTGCACAAAACTTCTCGCTGGAAAACAGCTGCGATTAAATCATAAGTGTATACTAACAAATCCTGTTGTTTAGTCGCTTTTGACACACGTTATTGAGAATATTTAGCTTAAAGATTTATATTCTTCGTTTCGCTTGAATACTAATCGATCTCCTAAAGATAAGGAGACACTCTTTGTGAAATGTACTGGAGTCAGAGCATTGTCTTATTTAGGAGACACAATGGAAAATAGGCAGACCCGGCCGACAAGGGGATCTAGAGACACTTTGTATCAACACAACAATCTTCACCTACTCTTGTGACTGACCCTTCGACGAGATCATCATAAATCCAAGGCATATATGCGGTGATTTCATTGTAAACCTGGCACTCCTGATGTAGTATCAATATAGTCGATCTTTACTTTTGAAGAGCATAGAATAACACCGCTACCTTGTGTATATAGTTCAAGCATCAAGTCACGTACCCAAGGCTTGCACTTGAAAGAATGCCTTGTTGTATCATCACTCAATGGCTTTGTCAATAAACAATATCAATGCCATTGTTTACCATTTATTAAACTTTATGTATATGTGATCCCTGTGCCATGTTGGTTACGCACCATTCACTCCGTTATGATTCGTATGCTGGCGTAATTTTTCCACACTCAAACCTTACGTTATTTTGTAAACAGCAGCGTACATAAGATCAACAGTCCGCACATTTCCTACCTTTTAGCCTGCGTCGACGTCTTCACATAAACAACATCGACAGCATCGAGCATCGTTCTTTATCCAGTGATCCACCAGTCCATAATATCTAATCTCCTTCGATCAACCCAATTAATTCCGTACAAGAACGATAAGCGGCCCTCATCGCAAAAAATCTCTGGATATCGGTATCTTACACAACAATGGCCGTCGAAGAACCGCTACACCGGGTGCTACGCCGCCAACGATTTCAATCCGCGGTTATCCAAGCCGCCATAATGCAACAATTCATCCCTTACCACATCGACAATTTGAGCCGCGGGGACCCCCAGACGAGAGCCAAATTCCGCTTCATCCAATTATGGTACACACATGGCTTAAACACGTCAATCAGGGAGGTCAGAAGACACATGAATCTAGTGGACCTTCGCGAGCTCGAAGGATTTAGCGTGGAGCCCATCACAAGAGAAATTGTCAACGACGTAATCATGGACGATTACGAAGATGGCAATGACGATGGAAGCGAAGAGAAGGAAGAGAACGAAGAGGTACATGACGATCACAATTCAGCCGTTAGTAACGACAACACGACCCATGATGACCTTGAGTTATTGATGCGACCTGAAAACATCTTGGCTGATATGGGTTTTAAGACTCGAGAGGATTTGGAGCTATACCTGGGCGACAAGTCGTCTTCACACTTGCCTCCTAACGTTGTAGCCCCCTCCAATTCGCAAGGAGCACAACATCACCAAGAGAACCCAGTCACACCAACGACATATGACCAGAATGGATTTTACATGGGAGAGGACAACGACAAGATGGACATCGACGAACCCGAAGAGGCGCCTCCCGCTACAGTAGAGTCGCAGGGGTCCTGGGCTGATGAAGTTCAAGAGGCATCAGAAGCAGGACAACTACAACCCCCAAGCTCTGTATCAGACTTGAGCGCACATCCAAGTCTCGAAGAATCCCTATATTTGAGCGAGCGATCACCAAGTCCCGAGTCCGAAATGGGATACGCGCAGCTATCGGAGGCGCTTCTCGATTTCCTCAAGATATTCGGCACGAACCCGAACGTGACGCGGACGAATACAGTGGTCACCCTGACGCCAGAGGAGACCGCCGAGGTCCAAGGGAATTGGTTCTACAGAATAGAGCAAACCGAGAAGGCCGAGGAGGAACGTGGGGAGGTTTACCACGAAAGCGCCGAAGAAACAGATCTCCTCGACACCTTCGACGAGGAAAGCAACATGTTCTATTGGCAGAAGGAGGGCCTGTTTCTCTGCAGACTGACCGAGCTTGTCTACAAGAACGCAATCGAGCCGGCGAAACGCGTCTGGTGGGTTAACGCGAAGCGGCCGAGCTATCATAAGAGGAAAAAGCCGCTGCCGGGTAGCCCGCTCAAGAACGAGGTTTTCATGTAACACCATGTTTACCGATGTAATTGGACGAGATATGGGCATGGTAGAATTTTGGGATCTTTATCAGTACGAGAATACGACAAGGCTTTCATTGGGACAGAAATTTTGGGATCTTTATCAGTACGGGAATACAACACGGCATGCATTGGGAGACAAGCAACAATTCAACGGACATTTCACAAAGACCAATGGGTTCGGGCTTCATGATAAGGAGCATAGCGGCTTGATTAAGATTAATATACTATTGTTGGAACGAATTAAAGTCCACGCTTTCCTTTTCTTTTCTATATCCAGTGTACTAGACAGTGTCCCATATTCAAACAATTAAGTAGTCGAATGACCTTCAAGACGATTTCATTTACATCTGAGTGACGGCCCAGCTCTTGTTGGGGCTGACGGTCTTGCCACCGGCGAGCTCGGCGTCGGTGTAAGCGGGGAAAGCAATCTGCCTGTTGGCGTTGTTGAAGACGGCGAGGGTGGTGAAGCCGTTGCCGGGACCGAACTGGCCGCTCCAGCCAGCCGTGACGCTGAAGGTGCCGCAGGCCTGAGGGGAGTTCAGGTTGCTGTTGCTGGCAGGGGCACCGGTGATAGTAAAGGCGCAAGGGGTGACGGCCACACCACTGTTAATGTTGGTGTTGATGCCGAACGACCATGTGCAGCTGGTGTCTGCGGCGTTGCACACGCGCTTCACACCGGTCAGGGTCCAGTCGGGGATGGCGGCCGGGGCAGCGAGTGCGGTGGCCGAGAGGATGGCGGCGATTGTGGCGGTGGTGAACTGCATTTTGATGGATGGCTGGTTGGTGGTTCGTGTAGATGGGTAGAGTTAATGATCGTGATTTATCGGTAAGCGAGAGGATTGAAGCAAGCTTTGGTCTGAAGACTGAAGATGTGGATGATGCCGTGAATAAGATCGTAACAATCGCAGGACATCTCGCAGTTTATATACAAGTCAACCCAGATCAAGTTTTTGTCATTGACCCCTGACCGAGGTTCTGACCTACGATCTTGGGAAGCATTACGAGACCATAGACAGGAGTGTTACGAGAAGTCTTAGTCCCAGCCTCTGCTTACCTCGTGATGTCTAATTACAATGGTGATACTGACATACGAGCTTCTTTGATACCCGGCTAGGGCTGACCTGCGTCTGTGGAGACAAAGCTCAGCTAAGACCTCCAGCTCGTATTCCGGGTGCCGTGCCAAGCCGGACAAGATGCCCCCAGAAGACGGCCATCTCATTAGTGCATCAATCGCCGAGCCCAAAAGATCGGGCTTAGCCGTCTTCGAGACCCTTATAGTATGATCTCTCTCGTTCTACTGGCGGGTAACAAGATGTCGCACCGTCACGAGTTGCGGTTAGCGCGATTTCGGTAGCCGAATTGACCTCGCGAGAGATCAACCAATTGCGTACAATGGTTTCGGCTATAGGTAATAGCCTACACATATTATAGTACACCGACTGGCAACGGCAATACATACCATACCCCAGTCAGAGCTCGTATTTCCTCATGGTAATTCCCCCCGCTCTTTCAACAGTGGGACGATTATGTCCGGATGGGTTTCAAAGTCGGCTAAGCATGAAGTGGTATCTATTACTATTCTAATTAGTGATTGGTTGCATTGATGACAACATTGAAAGAAGTAGCCGCTTTGAACCTCCAATATCCCATGTCTCGCATGGCCGAATGCATTCAATCACTCAACAGTCTCGATCGGTTTCGATTGACCAGAGTCTTTCGATGGCTCTTCTAGCTGATTGGATTCTGTGTGTAGTGTGGTTAATTTTATTGTCAAACCCAAGGGTTTGAAGAAAACTTAGGTAACATGCGAATCAGGGTCCCATCCTGGCAGGCATGAAAACGGCCACCTAAACGGATGTCTTAGGTGTCACACGTGTCTCTCTATTAGCCTTTCACCATACGCTTACGATCCCAGAGCCAGAAACCAAGGACCGTCACGAGCGAGACGAGCTCCTACTCGTCTCCGAAAGAAGCGATGTATCTGAGCGCCATGCGGCGTGGAATCAGATGATGGGATCTGGCGGCCAGGGCGACGACCTGCATCCGATCGCTCGTCCTGGGCCCGGAATGCGACGACGACGAAGAGTGCGTACCCTCCGTCAGTCGGACTAGCTTGTACCCATTGCGCGACAGTCCTATATCCCTGATCATTTCGTTCTTGCTCCGTCTCCATCCGAACGTCTCCTCCCGACCCCCCAACGTCATTGAAAACACGTACTTATTCCTCCTGCCGTCGCGCTTGCGGCGAACTTTGACTCGGCCGTGCGAGGTTGCCCCGGTAGCTCGGCAAGGTATTTCAATCCATGCTTCGTGGAAAGTGGACGCTTTGTACGTTGCCCAGATCGGTGAAGACTCGTCTGGGCCTTTGTGGAGAAGGAGACGTGGTAATAGCGGTCGGTGTTTTCGATGTTTGATGCGATACATTCTTGTGTGCTGGTCGGGGCCCACGAAGGCTATGCTCGGAAGACTCTTGCACACTATGATTGTTCCGGTGTCGCTGATGTCAGAGGGGCTTATGTGTACTCCGGAGATATCAAACGGCCACTCGAGATGAGATGGGCCTCGGGAGGCAGAATTCCCGTCGAGCCAGGTATTGATAGGGTGAGAGGTTAGGGATGCCATGATGTCTGATTGTAAATATCGATATCCTTGGCCGAGGACCAATTCCCAGGAGCAATGGTATGGGGGAGAGGATTGGTTGAAGCTGAGTGCATTCTGGGAAATGGTCGCAGAGATGGCGAAGATAGTAGGTTGGTTTACCTTGAATTCACATGGAGAATTCTCACTTGTCGGATGGCAAGCGAGACCGATTTAATTGATGCCCAAAAGGACGATAACGCCCTATAAGGCAGGTACTGGGACTGGTAAATTTGTTCTCAGGGAAGTGACTAGCTACCTGATAGATACGTGTCAGTACTATGTACATGCTCTTAGAGCTTGTGATACAACACCCAAATCTGCTGTGATTGTAGCAAGGTCAAGAGCTCCTCAGGTTCAAAAACAAGCAGTTTATGATGCCCGAGGACTGCTGATACTCAAACTTTAGTAACCATAGAACCAAATTCTACTGTGAGCCACTCACAGACTATGATCCACCGACACGATAACATCAAAACGTCCTAAGTCCCGCCAGTGCGCCAGGCCGCCATATGGACCAACAAAGATATCATAGATCTCTGTCTCGCCGCCATTTCCAAATCAAGACGACATTAATCTGCGTTGTCTAAGACGACAAAAAATGGCGGTCATCAACCGGTTCTACATCATGCATGATTTCCTACTAGAAGCCCCCATGCCCATCCCGCGCAAACAGAAGCACAGCATCCATAAAAAGTGACCGTACCATCAGTTTAGCCTGGCCCTTTTTCATGACGTGATACTGTCGAATTTTGCAACCTGACTCCGTCACCTAGTGCTCGGCATGGCGTCGGCTTCGTCTGCACGGGATCCCACGCCTTTCTCTAGCGAAGAGGGCGAAGGATATCTCAGGTCAAAACGCAGTTCCATCACGATCGAATGCTCAGACGGAAGCAAATTGATATTCCTCCGTCCGCACCGTCGAAAGTCGGGTTCATACGCAGCAACCTCCCCCTCACCACCACACTCACCATCCCTACCACCAGGTCCAGAATCAGGATCAGGGCCAACATGTGGACCTAGTTCTAGGGACAATAAGGGATGCAGTCCAGGACCTAAGAAAGGCTCCGACTCGGGAGATAACAAGAAAGGAAAACGTCCCGTATCGATGCCCACGCGCTCGAATCTACACGATAGCGATATCTGCTCAGGTCCATCTCACACGTCTTTGCCAACCTACCTATCTGGGAGGTGTACGGAGTGCGGGTATATTCGAGGCCATTCGGACATTTGCGCGCTTGGAAACCGGCTATTCATCTCAGCGCTGAGATCGCCGGAAGAAAGACCGTCGGCTGCGGTGCAAGTAGGCGCGGAAATACATGACAACGATACCGGGCACCAACAAGTTCAACACGGAAATAGTCCCCATGACCAGGGAGGCAGACATATACGCACACTTCAACCTCGTCCGGTAGATAGCAGGCCAACAACCAGCACAACCCCACGATCTCCATCCTCAATGCCCAGCGAGACAAGGCGACGAGGAACTCCCCGACAAGAACGCAGGACGACCTCAAGATCTTCAACTCATTCCCGCCATACTTCATCCCATAATAGTCGCACGCCGTCTCCGCTACAAGGAACTGTACCACAACACGACCATAAGCCGTCCCTCCACCGTTTCAACCACAATCCAAGTCCCAACGCATCAGACCACGACTCAAACATCTCTTCAAAAGCGCGCTACTCAATCGAAGCAGTAATAGGCCGTGTCAGCCCCCCCTCACGATCCCGATCCCGGTATCGCGGTGACAAATTCATCCTCGAGGTCCGCGAGCTCAGCCCGCATTCTCCCTCACATAGTCCGCACTATTTCGACGCAAACATGCGAGGCGGCGGGAAGTACCGAGCAGACACTAGCAGTAGAAATAGAGATAGCGAGAGCGGAACGGGCCGAAGCAGAAGCAGGAGCAGGGATATCTTCCTGCGAGGTCTACGGCGCTGTTGTTTCGCGTTTTCGTGGTTATTCGGAGGGGATTCGGAAAGTAGTGATGGCGGTAGTAGTAGAAGTAGCAGTAGCAGAAGAAAAGGTGCCCATGGCAGGTACGCGCGGTATGACGGCAGGGCGCAGTCGCGATTTCGTAGCCGACGGACCCGGAGACATTGATCTATCTATCTATCTGTCTGTCTGTTAGTCATAGTCGTTCAGTCATTTTGGCACCGGAGTACCTAGACACGTCAAATTTAATGAGGTACCAATAATTATTTTTTTTGACTAGTTTTTTTCTTCTTTTTTGTAGTTTTGATAGCTTAACCTTCGATGTTTTTCTTATAATGTCTTGACAACGCATAGGTAGTAAGCAGATGGGTATCTCATTTTTACTGCTCCTTGCCAATCTATCGCAATACCTCAAACTCCCCGAATCTTTATTGTACATGAATAGCGGTCAAGACTCGGATGATGGATTGCCTAATTCCACCTAAATCACGATTTTTTTTTTCTTACCTCACAGTTTCTGAAAAACATATCTAAATATCTCACGACTTTTGGAGAGATTCAGCACGCGGAGCCTCTCATTAACAAGATGAGCCGAGTCTGACGCCTGTCCGCATGGGAGGTGTGCAGCTGGCGCATTAAATTCCTTTTCGAGAAATCTGATTGCAGGGATAGAGCCGCCTTCTCGGATATAGAGCGGTCGGCAAAGTTTCGCGCTGGTCCCGTTTGTAGGCTTCTCAGTAGATGATAGGTCGTTTGCATTAGTTGTCGTAGTAGGAGTGCGAAGGCTAGACCTCCTTGCAAAGAAAGGATCCCATGCCTTTAAAACAGCATCTTCCATGGTGCGAAATATGTAGCTACCAGGGTCGCCCAGCCACGGCTCGGCCTGGTCGTCTATCTCAATACTGAGTTTGTTATCAGAATCGAGGTTTTCAAACTCCTGTTCCAAGAAAGAGGTGAGGGAGCTCGTAACTTCCTCCACCTTTTGCCCCGGAACTAACCGCACGCTAATCTTCGCATTCGCATGGCTACTAATCAAACTCCCATCTGGGCCCGAGACTTTAACCTTGTGGTGTGTGAGATTTGGCTCTCGCCACCGAGCCAGTAGATTAGCTCTGAGAGTGTCTGCTGAGACGCCATCCCTGCCCTTGCCTTGTTCCATGAGTACCGACAAGATGTCATCGTACCGGGCCTCCTCCTCGGCTGTCAAAGGCAGGATACCATCATAAAATCCAGGGATCATGACGCGATTCTTGGGGCCTTTTAGCTTGGCAAGCAACATCATCAGATCTGATAGTGGTTCGTTGACCATGAAAGAACCATCAACACCGGAATGGAGATCGGGGTTCTTGGACTCGACACACACCGTGGCGTGCATAACGCCTCGCAGACCGTATGTTAGACACGGTGTCTCGTCATCTAACCAGTAACTGTTCGCCAATAGGATATAATCAATATGGCCAATGCATTCTTTATATTTGCGTATCGTTTCCTTGAAACCTCGGGATCCAGATTCTTCCTGTCCTTCAATCAAGAACACGATATCAGAATCCAGCGACTTCGCCTGCATTAAATCTGTGACTGCATATAAAGCAGCCATGATAGGTCCCTTGTTATCACTGACGCCACGGCCGTAAAGATATCCGTTGAGGCCGGTGAGTTGGAATGGATCATTCTCCCACTTTCCCTTCCTAGTGTCTGCCGGGACAACGTCGTAATGTCCGTAAAACATTATCCTTTTCCGTTGTCCGAATGGCGCCTTACCGCTGAACTTGGCCAATACAACAGGGTGATGGAGTTTGTCGTCTGCGCTCAGCATTTCAACGTCACCACCAAGCTTTCTGAAGAGGCTGCGGAGAAACGAAGCGCCTCTGCGGCAGTCTTCAGCATATTCGGCCCGTGAGGAGACCGTTTTATAAGAAACAAACTCGCGAAGAGATGTGATCATCATGTCCTCGTTCTGATTCGGAATAGGTTGTTCTGGGGATAATTGACTGGGTAGTAGCCAAACCGCCACATTACTGTCATTGGCGCCGGATATGTACAGTTCCTTGTCGTCGTATGTGGTGACAGCCGATGATAGAATTTTCCCATCATGCGCCTTCCATTGCGTCAAGCATTGATACTTTTGGCTAACATTCTGCGATGTTTCCAATTCGTATTTCCCGTAGTGGGCCGTGCTGTGTTTCTGGCAGTAGAGCAGTGTCAATACCACGGACAATTCCCCTACATGGTGGGGATAGTAGGAAATGAATATGGCTTACGCTGACAGTTCCCGAGCGAGCAGCACTCCACAAGTAGCCCCAGCCCATTTGAATAGACATGACATCCCCCTTATGAGCTTTAATCACCCTCAATTTCTGCTTTGTGTCTAAGTCCCAGAGCTCAATGACACCATCCAGTTTTCCGCTATACAAAAATGAGCCATCCACAGAAAGGGACATAACGGAGTTGGCATCGTCCTCGCCAAGAACCATAATCTCCTCCAATCCCGTTTCGTAACCATCTGGACCGATCTCTTTGCCACCCAGTTTCCAAGCTTTAATAGTACCGTCGCCACCCCCAGAAATAAGCACGTCATCTTCTGGGGCCGTAGACGCCGTCGCACCATTGGTTATCAGCATACAATAAACATAGCCAAAATGGGCGAACATCTTATTGGCTCTCTTGTCGGTCTCGAGCACAGCGTGAGGCCGGGGAATCAGATCATAGCGCTCGTCAGTGGGCCGAGGCGTGCTGGTGCCTCCGATGGCTCTTGAATCGAAAAATCGGTGATTTCGGCGGTCGGGATGGCTCGCGGAGTCGTTGGACACGCGACGCTCGGGGTCCTTGAGACAAACCCACTGGATCGACGTGTTCTGGGCACCATAGTAGACCGTCTCATGCTGGGATGAATAGGCGACGGAAAAGATATCGCCGAAAGAATCATTGGTACTGTAGATTTCATATAGACGATTCATAGACTTGGGACACCAGACGTTGACGATCGGGTCGCCAGCGCTGGAAAAAAGCATAGACCGATCATCGGAGAGGAAGAGGCACATGACACTACGCTTGTGGGCTTGAATGCGGTGGACGAGCTGGAAGTCGCCGAGAGACCAGACGAGGATCTCGCCGTTCTGGGTACCGGCATATATGCTGTCATCGCCGACGACGAGGGTGAGCACGGAGCTCTCGTGCTTAAGGGTATGGACAAGCTGGGGAGTCGTGTGAGGGGCCACTTCGAGGATTGGGCATGGCGCGGGCGTGGCCGGTACGGGGGGCATATTGCCTGCAAAGTGGTTGCTATTCGTTAGTTGTATTCACGGTATGGCTTCATTTCTTGCGAATTAGAAGTGGGATGCCAAAGCGGCCGAGTGTTGGAAGCTCGAATTGCTTGAGAATGTGATGTGACGTGCTTAATGTGGTGGCATTGATACGCTACACTGCATTTGAAAGAGTGCCACTAGGGCCCGCCCCGAGTACCGACCGGGTACACGTGCTAGGTAGTAGATCGCCAGGATCTACAGGGGGGTTTAGCGTGCTCAATTGCTGCGCTAGCATGCGCGAATAGGGGACCATGCAACCGATGTTGCCAACAAGCCGCCTGCCAATGATCATAGTAGAAGTTGGGTCAAAACAATAATACAGGAGAATAATGTAACGTACAGAGGGGTAGAGTTGGGTCCCTGCCTAAACATCTCACATAGAAATCGTCCATTGATTACATTCCGTAGGATTTGGGCTTCATGAATAACCTGGAAACACTTAACGCACCTAATTCAAGAGTTGAGGTTTCAGAACCCGACAAGTCTTCGGCTTCCTCGACCACATTGAGCTCTTCTTGTTCGGCCTCCATCTTTTCGCAGCCCAGGCAGCCGTTGGCCGCTCCAGTAGACCCTACGGCCATATTGACGCTCAAGCTGGGAGGGTGTCACCAGATGGTCGATGATTTGTCTGAAATGGCAACATGCGTTCCTAATAACAAGGCCCAATGGAAAACGGAGACGAGGATCGATCACCCTTTTTATATCTCGTTTTGCCTCGCGCACGGCCGCGAGAGCCGATGACTACCAAGGCCAGGTACATGCATGTCTGATTGGTTCATGTCTCAGATATGGGAACTGCTCACGAGAGCATGGCAGGATCGGTGTGACGGTTGGTTGGTTCCTAGATCAGGGAGCGCCCGATTGTGACC
Source organism: Xylaria sp. 218_066 (assembly GCA_019843955.1). Classification (NCBI taxonomy): domain Eukaryota; kingdom Fungi; phylum Ascomycota; class Sordariomycetes; order Xylariales; family Xylariaceae; genus Xylaria; species Xylaria sp. 218_066. The sequence goes on along the minus strand of JADKYC010000070.1, from coordinate 131,977 downwards.
TATCGAATAACTCTGGCTCACAAGTGACGAGCTGAAAACCGGAACATGGTACCATCAAACGCAGTTCCCTGTATATGTACCTAACTCACAAGACTTGAAGGCTTTTCCAGTATGCAGGAGCTGAGCGCTAAGCGAATATGAACCGGAAGCAGTACTTCCATATCCGTGAATCGCTTCAGATCAATAGGTATAAGAGGTCGAGTTGTTTATCGAACACATTCCGCCTCAGTCCGCTTCAGTCCTACTTAGATACCGTGTCTCACAATACCGTGTCTCACCGCAACAAGAAAGCTGAGTCGGCTGATATAAGGCCACCGGTTTCGCCCAATCAGATGGTCCGTATGGCTAGATCGAGGAGGCCGAAGTCGGCCTATGGCAAAGACGTCTCTCATGGTGAAATGAAGCTGCGAATGAGAGGATCAATGACGGAATTGATGAAAGGCATGTCGTCAATCTGCTGAATTATTGCTGGCTCGCGTGGAATGGCCGGTAAAATAAGCTTGCATGCTAAAAGATGTCCGTACTTGTTAGTCGCATATATGGGCTAAGATATCGATAGTCTAGTTTTGCCCCGATACCCAAAAAGTGCGTTTTGGGTGGGCCCGCGCGGCAAAGACAGCCAGCCCCCTTGTCATGGCGCGCCTAGCGGCTACTTAAATTGTGGAGCGAGAGGAAGCCGGGGATGGTCAGTGCGTCGTTAATTTTCTTTCGTAGCCTTTCAAAGTCGTCACTGGATCGCGAGAGCGGCGAACAACCACCAAGCGAACGACACACCCCGCCGCCGACACCCAACCAACTATTTTAATTAACCATATCAGTCGCCTTGTAAAGCGTTACCTGGTACACCTTTTCTACCAACGCAACCGTCACAACTGCTGCCAGCCAGCGACAATCCACGCCGTCCAAGTCCTTTCGGTCTTCCACCACCAGAGTTTCCGCGCCGTTCTGCCATTCTCATCATCATTCCTCTCCATATCCGTTAAATAACTCGAAATGGATCACACACGTGACCCCTGCCCATGGGTTGTCTTGAACGACTTCGGTGGTGCATTTGCTATGGGTGTGAGTTGTTTCCATAAATTTCAATCTTCTATACACATATACTAATGGGATACTATGGTAGGCCATCGGAGGTACGATATGGCACGGTATCAAAGGTTTCCGAAATAGCCCCGTCGGCGAGAGGCGGATAGGCGCCATCACAGCAATCAAGGCTCGGGCACCGGTACTAGGTGGGAACTTTGGCGTCTGGGGAGGTTTGTTTTCTACCTTTGACTGCGCTGTCAAGGGTATTCGCAAGAAGGAAGACCCGTGGAACGCCATCACGTAAGTGCAACCACAGTGTCCTGTACCATGTGTGACATGTATTGAACAAGTGCTAGCGCGGGTTTCTTCACCGGCGGTGCTTTGGCGATTCGAGGAGGATATAAAGCAGCTAGAAACGGTGCCATTGGTTGCGCCGTATTGCTAGCAGTCATCGAGGGTGTCGGTATCGGTTTCCAGAGGATGTTTGCTGCGTCGACAAAGCTCGAGGTCAGTTCCGACTCTGATTTAATTCTTGCGAGATCCTAAGCCCAATTTTAACCTGTTTACTTAGTTGCCGCCGCCGCCACCCGAGAAAGCCCTCGCCTAAGCAAAACCATACTATCACGAACACCCCGCTTCCTATAAACGCAAACGGGTCGATACCACACTCTGCTCCTTCGAGCCGATGGCCTAGCTGTCAGCTCCTGTATTCTCCATGGATTATTGGTTGTCTTTGCATATGAGGGGGAGTTTTGACGTGTAAAATAAATAGACATCGCCGAGACGGGTCGTCGATACCCTCTTCTCGGCTTACTGGGTCACCGAACCAATACATCGGCATGTGAATATATACTAATGACGACTGATTATAGCAAATAGCCATCTGGCTATGTCTTTATCTATGCTCTCGTGCTATGCTGATAGCTAATCAAACATCTAGGGTTATAGGGGCCCATGTCTTCAACATGTATACTTCTCTTCGAGAATGGAGACCTGCTCGTTCTCAGAGTGCGCGCTGTCATCATCATGCCAGATCTTCATCTCTGGCAATCCGTCATCTCTAATCCAGGCTCTGAACATGCCGGCACAATTATGATCTTGCAGTATCTCAGATCTTGAATACACCACAGCCCCCGACTCGTCCACCGCAATAGCCGACTCAATTCCGATCATACCGCCTTCGCCCTCGCCTGTCTTACCCCATCGCGATCCTGCACTTGTCTCGAGTTCGCCGCCGCGCCCCGCGATGCGGTTTACGGCGTCTGCAGAAGACACGCCAGCCCATCGTGCAATTGAAGCCACGGACCTCGCCGCAGCTACACGAAGAAACGAATCCCCGTTTCCTGTGCCCGACACCGCAGTCGACCGTATAACGTTTATATCAGCGCCTCTATCGCGGCCAAGAGAAGTTCTCGATGGCACAGGACTATATAGAAACGGTGTTGGCAAACAATCGGCAAAGAAGTTATAAAGGTTGGAAGGCAGTTCCACGACCGGACCCGGCATTTCTAGATATTCTGTCAAGCTCCTCCAAGGGCTTGCTCGGTTTGCTCGGTCCGCGCTCGGATTACCCTTCTCGGACCATTCCTCGGCCCAAAAGCCAGCGCCAACCACCGGTGTGTCGCCTATCCGGCCAGTGAGCTTGTTGGTGACACCGCCCGTGCTAGTCGCGACGCAGAGAACGCCGTCCTCGTCGAGCGCGACGGCACCACAGGTGCCCTGGGGGATATATTCATCAACGCTCCATGTCGCGATACCCTTGCCGTTCTTCTCTCTCTCCAGACCGCGGACATGTTCGTCCCACCTCTTCTGCGTGAAGAAGTAGCCCGGGTCCACCGTTTCCAGCCCGTATTTCCTCGCCAGGGTCTCAGCCGTCTCGCCGTGAATGAGCGTGTGTCCCTGTGCTGAGGGGACATCCAACCCCGCCCCATTGGCGCCGGCCCAGCCGAGATCCGTGTTCCCGATTAGATCGCGCTCCCCGTGCTCGAGCATGGCTCGCGCTAGCAGGATCGGGTTCTTCACCGTTCGCAGCCCCGTCACGCCCACACCTCGCTTGGCGAAGCCGCGGGAGACCATCACTGAGGCCTCGAGCTCGTTGATCCCGTCCCGTGTGAACACGGCGCCGTGCCCCGAATTGAACAGGGGGTTGTTCTCGAGCTTCACCACGGCGTATGTGGCGATTTCTAGCGCCGATGGGTATTCCGGCCCTTTATCGGACGCGGCACCTTTTGGTGTCCGCATGTAGACGTCTGTTGATGTTATCTGTGGGATTGGTGAGTTGGTGGTGATTAAGTAACGTGAAATGTACTGGTACGCACGATGCTCAGGAGACTACGTCGGTATTCCTGGTATTGATCCTCACTCATGCTCTCCCGTTTGATGTTGCCCGCGCCCCCGTGGATGATGACGCGGGGCTTCAGCTTTACTGCCGCTGTTGGTGCCATTCTAATCTAGCTGGGATATCTTGGGAATTCAAAAAATTGACAATTTCGACTATTTTATGAGACCACAACTATACTACTAGTGCGTGCAAGGGAAGAAACAGCGTGCTATCAGAGAAGTGTTCAAGATGAAGAGAGGCTCCAATCTGGGCCGAGTTGACTGCCGGTGAGGTTCCGACCCCAGGGCGATAAGGATTCGAGGCCCCATTGATAAGGAATATCTATTCCGTAGAGGGTTAGGCCTGGCGGTTTGGAGATCGGCTTCATATATGGCATGTCGTACTTTACGCAACTCTTCTATCCAAGTTCAATTGTTTTACTACGTTTGCATATTGTTTAGCTGTTGAGATATTTTAGTTGCACTTCCATGCGTCCTATGAAGGTCGGGGGTATATCTACTTTCATTTTCTCAATAGGATAGTTTGCTCATGAGCAATATTCAATTACCACTATAGTGATATACCTAGAACGGATGCTGCCGAAAAATATCTATAAATCTCTACAATGATGTGTGATCACTATCTCCCTTTCTTCTCTCTTCATGAATACCTTATCGACGAAGTGCCACGTTGTAACTCATGATTACCAGGAATTCCGGGTTATAAGCCGACTTGGATGAAAACCATGAGAACAGCGGCGTATCTGATAGATGATTAGACATTATGTCTGGGTGCGATCGAGTTCAAACTAGTACTTACGCGGCAGTCGCGCCCAACGCTTCGAATGGTTTCGAAACCAATGCGAACGATAGAACAAGTAGAAACACCAGAACGAAGGTGGTAATTACAGCTAACTTGACTTGGAGGTGTTCGATTGCTTGAAGGATCCAGATTGGGATGATTAGTAAAGAGGCACCAATGAAAATAATCAATGCGGAGGCGAAGGCGTCTATGCTAGTATTCGAATAGTATGAGATGTTGCTCGCTTCGTAGTATGGTACAGATCTGGTCTGTTTCTTCCAGATACTTAAAGTCCTCAGGGCCAAAGAGTTGTCTATCCAGTTCCGGAGGGGTGTTTTGTTGTTAGGCCTCAGACGAATGAGATCTTGGTTCTGCTCAAGATATCTCTGCTCTTCTTCATCAATTGCTCTATTCTGGTGATTGGCATGCCAAGTCCGCAAGTTCTTTATGTCGCGGGAGGGTGCTCGAACGTATTCGCGGAGCTGACTTTGTTGGATGAGAAATTTGTCTAGTGAGATTGTTAGCCTACTAGATAGGCGGGTTAGGGGATTGGGATACTTACTATATCTATCCAAGTGGTAAGCAATATCATCAAGCAGTGTCTCGCGCTCCTTTATATCGTCCCTGAGTGTCCCATTATTGACCGGGTCCGCATCTTTCCTACTCTTTTCCTTATCCAGATTGGTCAGCTTTTGTTCCAGCAGACTGACCTTGTCTTGCAAAAGTAAGCCGATTCGAGCATTTAATGCCCCGAAACGACGAAATATTAACAAGTCCCTGTCTGATGAAATAAATTCTGCATAACGCTTGTAGCCTACATATTTCCAAGGCTGTCTCTGTACTTCCTCCGGCAAGGGCTCCTCCATCACAGTTGTGGAATAGATAGATGTTATGGACATTTCGAGCTGGCCAAACAGTGGGTGTGATGATGGTACTCAGGCTGATTAAAAACGTAAGTTTGGATTTTCCTTGGTTAAGAATGACCCAGTAGCCACAACCTACTCTTCATTCTCATCTGGAAGAGGGGTATGATTACTACCTTATGCACGCCTCTACCTCGGCAGCCGTTATTGGTTTACGAGGTCAGCAAAGCCACAATATGAGCCATGGTTGCATTTGTATAGCCCCTTTATAGCCACCTAGCTGACATCTATTACTAGACGTATTCTCCTCGCCGGATGTGCACTGCGTACTGCTTAATTAACCTCTACGCAACATCTCACTACAATTCTGTGTATGCGATCATTTCTACCGCAGATTCGCCCTTAGCGGAGGCAATCGACTTGATAAAACTATAATAAATACCTCACAGGCTCTGGAATATTTCTACCAGAATGCAATTTCGCTAGTGTTCATGCCCCCACGAGACCGATACCATCACACAAAATCATGAACGCCGACATATACACCTCCGTACACGTTACGAAGGGGACTCGCACAATCAATGCAGACCCACCCCCGAAGAACAAATGGGTTTGTGTCAGTGAGATTCTCTTCCACTATAAATTTATGCACTAATCAACGTAGGCTCAATGCAACTGTATGAATTGTGTCATTGTCAACAATGAATGCCTTAATTGCGGGAAAACACGGGATGATGCTGATATGGTTGGTTAGAATGTACGAAGCGGTCGGGGGAAGGTAGATTAGTTGTCACTGTTGTCTTATTTTCTCTTATTTTTTTAATTGTTTTTTCCATCGATCACGGGTGCAAGTAAAACCATTCAGAGTTCTCAGTCATCTTGAAACAACAAGGGATTTGGCACTACAAATGAAGTGGTTAGACTATATTATAAGCGGCGCTAGGTTTAGCTATTCTGCTACTTGTGAAATTGACCCAGTTTCCCTCCATCACAACCCATCGTGTGAAGAATTCAGCTATTGAGTTGCGGAAGTCATGAAGGACTCTATTTTTTGACTTTGATTTTCAATTATTGAAGTTGCTGTAATACATACTCTCTCATTTAGAAATGGGATGATTACTTACTTTGTGCACATTTCTAACTATCACCAGCCGTTATTAGTTTGTGTAGCCAACCAAGCCACATTATGAAGTAGCGTTATATTTTATTTATAGCCACCAACCTGCGATTAGGTATCCATTTGGTATATATGGTAGACCGCTGACCCTACCCCTGGGGGTGTTTACATAGACTTCAGGACATCCTGGCCTAAGAATGCCGTAGGAAATGGGGTATTTTATTAAAATTCCAGCACGAGCCCCTTTCCGGGGCATTCATTCGGTCCTTCTCATCGCGCCATATACCTGTTCACACTACCCTACGGACACCAGTTTACATACATTCTTTGGCTTCGTTTCTCTTGTGTCAATGTTCTGCATCGGAGTACATGTTACAAAACAGCAAGGTCTGTGGGTCAATGCAGAACTCCCACCTAGTAACATCCAGCCAGCTGTAAATGGCGAAAAAGATCAATCGGGTGACGATAATGCTAAGAACTCATCCGAGAATGGGAGCAGAAAGCACGAAGGGGCATGTCCGCAGTCGGAGTTGCGATGGCAGTGTGCAAGTCTCCCGCCCCTACTATAGTAGCTGCACTAACGAAAATAGGCCCAGTGCCGATTCCAAGATCCCCTAAGTTGCGAATACAACACTCGTTGCCTTAGTTGCGGTAGAAAACGAGACGATAGTTGTAGGGTTTGGTGTGCATCCTGTCAGCGTACGAAGAGTGGATCTTCATCGATGGTTCATTCTCAATAGAGAAGTTTGGCACCCTTGGTTAGTTAGAAAACCTTTAGGGTTCTTGATTTTCTAGAAACGGCAAGTTATTACCATAATAAAATTTGTGAATTGAATAAGGCGTTGAACATGGTTATTTCACTGTTTGCAAGAGCTATAGCCATCACACGTTTGATCTATTTCCCTTGCCTCGTTACAGGTCATCTGAGAGGTTTCGCCTATTGAACCGCAAATAGAAGGCTCCATTTTTGGGATCACAGAAACTCGTATTTTCAAAGACTTTCTTAGTGACTACTCATTGTTTACATCAAACAGTTGGATTCGGCTACAGTAATATTAAGTTGATGCCGTCGAGTATATAACAAAGCGAGACTAATTTGCACATGTTTCGTCGGAATTCAATACCAATTGGAAACTCCATTTTGAGAAGCTTTGCGACGCTTTCTTCACCATATATAGAACTGAACGTCATCCCTGCCAAAACCGTAATCGGCGAAAATGTTACGGTGTAGCAACCTTCTATTCCTGCTGGACTCCTCAATCCCAGCATAAAGTCGCCTAGAGCTCTAGATATTTGCTTATAATCGCCTGCAAATTCCCAGATCGGGTTAGTCAGCGGCATGAATAAGGGCTATTGGAGGGTAGAATTACCGCCGCATGCTTTCCTCAGGTTCCCGAGCAGGGCCTTCGTCGAATGGTTGAATCTAAAGAGAATACATAGCTCTCTATAGAAGCTGAAGAAAGCGTCCGGAGCATGCTATTTAACTTAACCCTAGATTTTGACTTAATTTGTTTTATCTTGAACAACGTGCCAAGTCCGAAGTTGTCGACACTGCGTATAGATGGCCAGGCGACATCGGGATGCCATTGATCATTTGCGCAGGCGGCTTTACCAGAAGCCAGCTCAATCTAGAACTCGGTTATCAAATCACATACGAACTTACCTTAGTCCGAAGACATGGGAATCCCTCTTAGGCGATGTTGGTGTGGGCACGTCAAGCAACACTGAACACTCAGTATGGAGCTGACAAGTTGTGGCGGTGTGCAGTCATACTGTAACGATTTTGCCAATGCGTTGAATAATATTGCATGTCATATAGCATAGATAAGGGTTGACCAGCCACCGCCATTAGTACCTGGAATTAATAGGGATTAGTGTAGCTTCTTGGGCTTTTCAATGCTGCAACTCGACGATACATCGTATAGACTTATCACGTTGAAGATACAACCCTAACCTACTCCTAGCCAAACCAAAGCCTCTTAATTACCACGCATTCCCCTACGCCAGCCGTAATGACTTGTAATGACGTGGGTAGTACGAATCCGGACATAGCCTGGTTAGGAGTATACGAATTACCTGCGCCTCATGTTCTATGAGGACCAGCTGACGAATCCGTAGGTGATTATCTCTTTCACAATTCAAGCAGGCCTTTCTTTTTGTCTCTCATTATAGCCCTTATTTCTCCAAACTCGCAGTTGGAGCCAACCGGATTCCTACCTTTCACGAGCTACTTGATGAACATGATCCGGCGAATATCGCTGTTCGTTAATTATTCTGGTTCCAGTGGCGTTTCAGGGCTTCAATCAGGCCAAATTTGCGACCTAAAGCTAGAGAGGGCTTTGATTGATCGATTGTAAAGGAAGATCAGCGATATCCAAATACATAATGGTATGTTGTGAAACTCGCAACACGCGAGAGCTTTTCTTTAATCGTTACCAGGGATCTCCTTATTGATAGGCGCAATTACGCAACACGAAACGTCAAGCCTATACCACTACTATGTAGTATATTATACAGTCCAGTTTACCGGGAAGATACGGTATTGTACCCTAATTTGCCGGCCAACTAATCGATACAACTAGTGTATCTGCCGCGGCCACTGTGGCCGCCATTGGACGAAACACAACTCTAATGCTTCCAGGACAGCTTCAATCTTTGTTTTCCTCAATTTTCTTTTTGCATTCGTGATAATCTTCGGCCTAAAGCTACGGACGTGGGACAATGACGTAACGGCCACTGTTACAAACAGAACGTCACGGCGTCCCAAGCTGTATTACACCCCTTCATAGACAACATTTATCTGGGTACTATAGCTGGTTACCAGTTTGCAAGCTTTGCGGTTTCTTTTCGGGCTACAAAAAAGGCTACTCGGCCCGATCACTCAACTGCTATCGTTATTTTGCCCTAGCTCAATATCCGTTCTACATCTACTGTCATACGGAATAACCAAAGGTAGTGGAAATAGGTATATCCGATGCCAGGGTTAGACCATGTTATTCATCTGTAACGCGGCGGTCTGCATATTCACCCACCCGTTATTTGCCTAATCACGAGAATAGACACAATAATGGACGATAATAGCAGACAGACGAAAGCGTAGCTTTCGTGTATATATAGACAGACCTAGTTGCCGGCAGAGCTGAAGGGAGGAACCCAGTTCAGTATGATTCCCTTGCGGCCATAGATGATTATATGTGAATAGAACACTGTTCCGAGCCTCATCCTTGTTACATTGCCCTCGTCTTGGTTGCATCGGTGCTTCTAGAGTGCTTATAGACCTTGATTAGTAAGCTTAGGTAAGACATGCTACATACTTATAATCAAAGCTAATTCACATGGAGAGTACATTTTATACGGTGGGAACGACAGCATCCAGGGGCGAGCAGCTATGAGACGGCCTTTCTGTCGTTGTTGCGGGCGCTTCTACTTGACAAGGAGGGATAGCAAGGGTCGAGCACTCTCAAATAACACCCAACATTATTACTAATCATCATCCGCCCGCAATCATGAAATATCAACGGGCCTCATTATTTTTTGTGAAGTTGTCCATTGTCTGCTTTAGGCTTAGGAGAGCGGCCCCGCTCCTGCCCTTCATATGATTGACCTTGTACTAAGCTGCGGCTAGAGAGAATAGCGGGAACGAACACTTAGCACAAATATGTGGAACGGAAACCGGGCGGGAGAGGAATAGATCATAACTTATCTACTTATTAAACTACTAGAGGATCCACCCGTAGCATTCTTGAGCGCCAGCGAAGAGGGGTCACTACAGGTGGATTCTCTAGTAATTAAACCTATGATATGATATGTGTAATAAAGTATTGAAGTTTAGGAACGCTAGTGCGACTAAGACCAGAGCAACTACTACCAGACATATTACGCATACAAGTGCAAATAAAGAATTGCTATGGAAGCCTTCACTAGGATCCGAATCCCACCCAAATACACTATTAAATATACTATAGATATCTCAAATGTCTTCAAGTGAATTACTTTCATTTTGAACAACAAATACCAGTTACGGTACAGTGGCCAGTGATGGTTGGGTCCCACAAGTGCTGGCAAGTCCTGTGGCTGGCTCCACATAAGCTTCCACCTTGGTCATTCTGCATTCGTTTTGTGGAGGTTGGCTCTGTGGATGTGGGTTCAGAATACCAATTGCCACAATACCCAGTTGATATTGGAACGCCAATGGCTTTTTGCACAGGCAACTAACTTTAGCAGAAAGTAGTACGATCTAGAACTCAGTCGCTGAAGGGCATGCGAGTCCAGTTCAGGTAGAAAGTACGGAAAATCTGCCTTATAAGATAATAGCGTTGGCACGCCGAGAAGAATGCTTTCGTGTTTACTATGTAATTCGTCGTGGCTCAAAATATCGCGTAATATATATTTTCTCTACATCAACTAGCTTGATGATGCAATGTAACGTACCTTGTAACAAACATGACCCTATCGAGCCAGACCTTCAGCTCCGAGATAACCGGAAAGAAAGTGAATCAATGTCAAAACTACCGCCACGAGTCGAGTGCTTTCTTTCCTTCCGCAATATTAGAAATACGCGCTTTGAATAGCACTCAACTCCAGACCTCAACCTATATCAATTGTTGAAGCCATGCTAAATATCAGTATCACTTGTCGCTTGCTGCTAATAGCTTGTTTGGTGGCAACTGCAAAGGGAGATGGTTGGGATGACTTCTCAAATAATTTAGCCACAGACCTCACTCCCCTTATTACTCTCTTCGGCGAACAGGTTACGAAGCAGTTCTTGAGTGAATCGACCACAACACTAGACAATTTCATCTTCGCAATGGCACCCCTGGGCGTTCTTACTGCGGTCGTGTCTGTGATACGCGTATGTGGTGGAGCATCTTTGCGCGCCTTCATCGGCCGAGCGCAAGAGGGAGGCGGAATTGCGGAGGCAGAGCTATGCTCGTCTACTAGCCGGGATGTATGCGAGCTCTACCACAACGGAGCCATCGTTCGGGTGTTTGGACGGCCAAAGATACTCGAAATTGTTCATGATCGCAATGCAACTCCTTCCGGCGATAGCAACAAGGCGCAATCCCGACCTGGCATCTACTCCTTCCAAGATTACATCGGTACGAAATGGGCCTCGGAGGCTGGATGGGAAGAACAAACCAGCAAAGATTCCGGGCGTGGCCACACTCCGCAAGATGATATCGAAACTCAACAGAATCAGCCGTGGAGGTCCGAAGATAATGATAACCAATTTGCCCCAAACCCCAATCTCTCCTTTAATATCGGTATAAAAGAGCAGCCTGGCTCCGTCCTTTGGTTGGCAGCCATCACTGGACTCCTCCTGCAAGCTGCTGTTGTGGCTTTCGGTTTTCTTGCTACATACACTTGGCGATGGGCCAAGAACGGTGCTCTTCCCCCAAGTTGGGCCTTCCCTTTGATGGTATTAGGCACCGTCCTTCTAGACGGCGGCATGTTTCTCTGTGCATTCTTAATAGAGAATAGCACCGAGGAGAGAGTGTTTCACAGAGCCTCGGGCAAGGATGAAGATGGTCCGATTCTCTACGTGGTACAGCCAGGTAACCAGATCATTGGCGACCAAACATTTGACGCATTTTCCTTTACTGATGCCTCAAACCGACTTACTAAATACACAACGTCGTGGAAGCTACAGAAAAAGGCAGAACTCCAAGTTAGTGTTGCCACGGGCACGACCTTAACTGGCTTTGTTCTTCAGTTTGTCGGCTTAAGAGCCATGCATTCGTCTGTTTCGGTCTTTCAGCTTGGAGCAATTCTGTTGATGAGCATCATCCGCGCAGGGCTGAGGACAAAACGCCTGGCCAAAGAGCAGAATCTTCTGTGTGACCGCCCTGATGAAGTTGAGGGCCATGAGCTGGACTGGCTGGCTTTGCAAATGGCCAAGGATAGGCCAGGAGAGCAAGGCACGGAAACGAAATTCTGGTCGGTTACTGGCGGCCTAGCGGAGCTGCAGCCACTTCCAGATGGTGATGAAGGCAATGACGTCATTGAATATCAACGAGCGGATAGTTCTGAAGTGTTTCTCTACCGATCGAGACTTGCGGAATTGACAAGCCAGCCAACACGCGTCAAATCAAAGTCATCTACAGCATGGGATGAACGTCTAGTACAGGTGCGGCAACAAGCTCGACAACTGAAACAGGCTATTGAATCCAGTGCCGGTGTTCTCTTCACCCAGGGAAAGATAAAGCCCAGCTGGCGGGGATTCAAATCTGTCCTCTGGACTATGAAGGTGGTAGAGCATGACGAGCTGGGTGAGAAGCCTTCCAAAGTCTGTCTTTCCCTACACAGGGGAGAGGGTAGCGAGCAGTCTACGACATGGGAAGTGAGTCAGAATGATCTTGAAGCTGTGTGTGGCCTATGGGCCTGGTCAATAATTTCAGATCCTCGAACGGAGAAGTTTGACAAATTCGGACTTCGGGTGTCCGAAGCGTCAGAGGTCCCCATATCTAGGATCATGGCTAGCGGAGAAAAAAAAGAGGAAATAGACCGACTCGCGAAACTTGAGTTAGGCCTGTGGATAGACACTCCCTGGTCTGCGTCAGTTAAAGAATGCGAACCAAAGGTAACGAAAATGCGCCGTGGCATTTTGTGGGAGTCGCGGGACACCGAAGTTAGTACCTGCTACATTGAAAGTAACCCTCAACGGAAGTGGCTTCGACTTCATGGGTGGCAGATTGTCCCCGATGACCCCAGGCTCACCACGCTTGCCTTAACAACTACAGTGACGAGTTCGATTTCTACTACATGCGCTCATGATATATATCAGTCCTTTCTATGCGCAGTCATGGAGGCATTTGACTCTATAGGAGGAGAAACGAAAGCCTCGAAAGGGAGTAGAGGAATTTCCTTTGCGAACGAAGTGGTTACCCATCTTGCGGAATGCTTCAAGGAGAGCGGTCTTGGCTCAATCCACGATGCGTACTCGGTCATCATCCCGGCCCTAGGATTTCGGTCAAAGCTGCCTCTATCAGACGATGACTTTCAGTCTGTTTACATTAGCGCCGACAACAGTAGGAAAGAGGGGAGTTTCGAGGACGCCGAGGACCTTCTCAAATGGACATGGCAAAACATATCCCAAAGAAAATTACAGAATGATAGATTGTTGACTGAGTGCATGCTAGAGTTAGGCGAGCTCTATCGCAATGCACTTTTCCGGAAGGGTCAAGGTTCATTAACCTTCGCCAGGAACGGTATCTCCTGGATGAAGACAGCGACCCCGAGCTCGACCGCTGTTATTGTAAATCGTTACGTTGACCTCGAAAAAAGGTACAGGGAACATCGACTTCCCAAAACAAATGCGCAAGAGGTTATGGATGCAATATCCAGCAACGATCGAACAACAGCCATATGGTTGATTAGCCACGTTAAGGAAGTACAAACTGTCGACAGCAACGGCCGCTCAATTCTTTCCTGGGCCGCACAACAAGGCTGGCAGGAAATAGTTAAAACAGCCTTGGAGATTGGCTGTGCAGTTGATGACAGAGATGAATCTAAACGGACAGCGTTAAGTTATGCCGCCGAGCATGGGCACGCTGAGGTTGTGCAACTATTAATGAATGGAGGGGCGCTTCCCTTTGTTGAAGATTCATTTCGTCGCACGCCTCTTTTGCATGCCGCTGGTGGAGGTCATGATCGTGTGTTGAAGGTCTTATTGGAGGATCGTCGTGTGACTGCAGTCACCCGCGACGAGGAGGGGCGGTCGCCTTTGCACTGGGCAGCAAAAAACGGACACTGTGACGTAATCACATTGCTGTTGCAGTACGGGGCCAAGATAATGTTAGAAGATCCCGATCAACATGGCTATCCAGCCCTGATTACTGCGCTTCTGAATCGTCAGCTGGCTACTGCAGAGCTTCTTGTAACGAAGGGAGCACGGCTCGACACTTTCATTAACAAGACCGATCCTTTAGAATGGGCTGTCCAGAATGCACAGTGGACCTGTGCAAAATTCTTACTGAGGAAATTCAACGAAAGGGGCGAGAGAAGGAAAACAGTTGCTATAACTATAATACTGGAGTTTAGTTCCGAAACTCCAAGAATCAAACACAGCCTTTCATCAGAAATTGCATTTTACGAGTTGGATGAAGATGATACACAGGCCGCAATCACAATGGAAACGGTGCGGTATGTTGTATCTGGCCGATACCGTGTTAGCGTGGAATGCTGCGAGCAAGGAGATGGGGTTTCTAAATACTATCCGCTTAATGTCTACTCGTGGATGGATCATTACGGGGTTACTAGAAAGGAATCCATGACATGCGAAATCGCCGGTTTATTACTAGACTGGCTGGGAAAGGAGGCCAAAGTAACGGAAGAGGTCTTCTTGGAGGCCGTCAGAAAGAGCGAAAGATTAACAAAGATTCTGCTAAACCGGAGAACAGAAGATATTAAAATTACAAGAAAAGTCATTCGACTGCTTGGCGGGTGGAAAACGTGGGAAATAGACACAGCGGACCTACTTTTTGCTGGGCGACCAGAAGTCAAAATTTCGGAAGGGCTGCTCACGGATCTGTTCAAAATACACGACAAATTTAGCGAACATGCGATGAAGCTATTGCTTGATCGAAGAGGAGAAGAGTTCAAAATAACAGAAAACATCGTCCAAGCAGCCGCAGGAAATTATCACAACGAACTAATACTAAAGCTGTTGCTTGATCGGAGAGGAGAAGAGTTCAAAATAACAGAAAGCATCGTCCAAGCAGCTGCAGGAAATTCTCACGGCAAACAAATACTAGAGCTGCTGCTTAATCGAAGAGGAGAAGAGTTTAAAATAACAGAAAGCATCGTCCAAGCAGCTGCAAGGAATAGTTCGGACGGCAAAAAAATACTAGAGCTGCTGCTTGATAGAAGAGGAGAAGATTTCAAAATAACAGAAAGCATCGTTCAAGCAGCAGCAGGAAATTATTGTGGCGACTTAATGCTAAACCTGTTGCTTGATCGAGGGGGAGAAGAGGTCAAGATAACAGAAAAAATTGTTAAAGCAGCTGCTGGTACTAAATGGTAAGCTAACCCCCCCTGCCACGGGCCAGCGCCTCACGGGCCACCTAGCTACCGATTTTTGTAGATTAAATAACCACTTTTTGACGCAGATTTCCTCTACCAATTCTTAACCTATAATTATTTATTTACTATTAATTAAATCGTTTTTTTTTGCTTTTTTTAATAATGCTAGCTACTAAATAAAAAAAACGCGCTAAAGCTACGCTTTATATAATTAAGCTTAAATTATTTATTTATATTGCTGCTAAATAGTTTGTTATATTTTAGTTATATTTTTATTACTACTTTTAAAATATATTTATTAAAAAAAAATAAAATAAAAACTTTTAAAGCTTATTTTTATATTTTAAAAGCTAATTAGCTATTTAAACTATTAATTAAATAAAGTTAAACTTTATATTTATATTAATTAAATTTTAAATAATTATTTAACTAATATTTTAAACTTTAAACCTTTTAAAAATATTAAATAAAAAGTAATACTACTATTATATAGCTTAAAATTTATACGTAAAAATTGCTAAAGTTTAAATAATTAGCTATTTAAAAATTAATAAAGCTATTATTGCTAATATTAACTTATTTTTTAACTATTTAAAAGTTTTTTAAATAGCTTATATATTTATAAACTAGTTTTATAATATTAATAAAATAAATATAAGTTAAAACGTTAGTTTTAATTATTAAATAGTTATTAAAAATATTAAATAAAAAATAATTAAAAAAAATATAAATTAAAAAAAATAAATAACTACGTTAAAATATATTAATATTTTTAAAATAGTTTTTTTGCTATTTGTTATTTTTAAAAGCGTTAATATATAATTTTAATAATTTTTTTATTAAAATAACAAATTATAAAAAAGCTAGCAATTTTATATAACTAATAAAAGCTAAACTAATAACTTTATAGCTTTTATTTAAATATAATAAATTTTTATTTTATATAAAAACGTTAAATATAGCAATATATAAATAGTTTTAATATATAATAGCTATAAATTATATATTAATAAAAAGTTTTTAAAGCTTTATTTTTTAAATAAAATATAGCTAATATTTTATATACTTTATTATAGCTATATAATATAAACGTTAAATATTAAAATTTTTAGTTTATTAAAAAAAAAACTAAAGTTTTTATTTAAATATATAAATTTTATAGCTTTAAAATATAAACTTTTAAAAATAAAGTTTTTAATAGCTTATTAAAAAGCTAAAGCTTATATATTAAAGCTTTATATAATTAAAAACGCTTAAAAAACTATTAAAATTTATTTTTAAAACTATTAAAAAACGTTATTATTAAAATATATAATATTAAAAAATATAAATATAACTAAAGTACGGTTAAAAAACTTTATACTAAAAAAAAAGCTTTTAATATTATAATTTTTAAAAATTATAACTAAAATATTTATTATAACACTTTTAAATAGTTAAAAACTATAAAAAATAAACAAAAATTTAACTATTAAATATTTTAACTTTTAAATATTTTAACAAAAGTTTTTAAGCAAAAAAGCTTCGAAAGTTTTAAACTTATAAACTAATTAAATCGCTAAATTAAAACGTAAAATATAATTTTTTAAAATAAAAAATATTAAAAAAAACGCTATATTTTATAAAAAAGTTAAACTTTTGCTAAAACAAAAGCTAATTTAAATAGCTAATATATAAAAAGCGTAATATAAGCTATAAATAAAAATAGTTTATAAAAACGAATTAAATAACTGCTAAATGCTTAAGGCTATACGAAAAAATAAAACAGAAATAAAAGATTATATTCTAATATAAAACACTAAAAACTAGCAATTGCAATCGATTTTACTAATAAATACAGCTTCAATTGCAAGGTAGTGGTTGCGGTGGCTAAGTGGCCCGCGAGGCGCTGGCCCGTGGCAGGGGGGGTTAGCTTATACAACGTCAAATATGATGCAGCTGCTTGATGGACGAGCACAGGTTGAGATTACAGAAGACATGGAAAAGTGTGTAAAAGACGTTGCCAATGAGGAATTGAATGCGATGCTAGAGATGAGGAGACAAGATCAGAGGAAGAGACTTAGCTGCGATGTTATTGTGTCATAGCAAAGCATCCACTAGCTAGCACCACCCTCATAGGCTACCACACGGGCCACTCAAACAATTCTATATCACGCAGTTTATAATACAGTCAAGTTTACAGGGTAAGATGGCGTTGCTCACAACTTTATCGGTTCACTTATTGCTAGCGTGTCTGGGGTGGTCACTTTGGGTGTCGTTTTAAAGAAACCTATCATTGCCCTAGTCGTTATTTTTCACCTTTACCTGCCTGTGTTATATTCTTCGTCTTGAAACTAAAACTGTAGGATTATAAGACGTTGCTATAGAGCTAGCGGTATCTTAAAATTTCGTTCAAGGCTTACAAGATTCGGCATCACCAGGCCACAGATCGCCTAGTTGAATTCGCGCACTGACTCCCCCGACCTCTGCTTATATATATTTTCACCTGGCCCACCTTCTGAGGCTGATTTATTATTTTTATACAGATCGGGAAAGTCTTACCATAGCAGTTGTGGGATCCTCAACCCAGGCCTTGAAATCTGGTTCTTACCGTGGCATTACTTCGGTTTGTGGTACACCTCTACATCTTTTCCGCGCCCCAAAATTCAAACAAGGCTTATCTGTTGGGCGACTCAGACAATTAATGGGTGCTTGGATCAGCAAGTGTTTTCGTCCTAGTCGCATCAGTGCTTCTGGAGAGTCCTTTCGAGCCAAAGTCTGTACGCTTAAGTGAGACACTATCGGGGTAAAGTTGAAGCTCGATTTCAAGTATTGAAACTCATGGCATAAGTATCTGGCTATCATTTCACGGCTATGTATAGTATTTCAATCCCAGACTATGAATGGCGACTAGTCTTGTGTAAGAGTACACTGGATTCGTCACAAGGCTCATGTGCCACGACTTGGAAGTCGTTGTTAATTCTCGGAATAATGATGGAAATATTACACGGTCAACAATCATCCTCTTCGGACACCAAACCAATATGTAGCCTCAGAGGTTTCGCGTTTTCTAAAGAGGTCTCCTCTTCCACGCGTCTGTATACGTTATGCAAACATAATATAACGTGGTATAAAAAAGGGCCAACGCCTATTATCTTGTATTCGAAAGTGCAAGATTAAACCTTCCCATAGAACTTCCACGTAGACCTAAAGTCTTCATGTAACTCCTTCTCCAGCAGCAGTGCTCTCAACATCTCAATAGGCATGACGTTAGCTTTCAGAATGCGATCATGGAATACCTTCTCAGCGAACCTTCCACCACTCGTCTCAACAGCTTCGCGTCTCAACTGCATCAGCTGTAGCGCACCAAGCATATATCCAGCCTGATACAACGGGGAATAACTCCCATTCAAACTACGTCGGACCTCCCCCTCCGCCGTAGACCTCTCATGCCCAACCCGCTTGACAAGCAGCTCGACACATTCCTCAGCACTAACCCGGCCGAGGTGAAAACCCAGTGAAAACGTGATGCGCACGCAGCGATGCATGCGCCAGAAAAGCGACCCAATCTTATCCTCAGCCGTCACGAAGAAGTCCCCACGATTCCAGAACACCATCTCCCAATACAGCGCCCAGCCCTCGACGAAGAACGGCGTGCTGAACAACCGCGCGCGATACGGCCGCGAGCGATCCCCGACATACTCCTGTAACCGATGACCGGGGATCATCTCGTGGAACGCCGTGGCCCGGCTGAAGTGTCGGTTGTTGCCCCGCAGCGTCATCAGCTTGTCGCCGTGTTCCATGTCCGCTCGCGGGTACGCGATCTGGAGCCATGGTCCGCCGAGGAAGAACGGCGAGACGCGCTGCCTCGCCGGTTCGATGCGCGTGATGGTGATTGTCTCTTCTGCGAGCCGTGGGACAGTCACCAGGTCGTGTTTCTTGACATATGTCGCTCCCTCGGTTACTAGACCGCGCACGAACGAGGTGTGCGTGGCGCCTGGTTCGTAGAGGTTCTTCACGTGCTCTAGGGCATCGCGCCAGTCTGTAAAGCCGAGTTGCGATGCTGCCGCTTTTATCTCTCGCTCGCACCAGGTGTATTCGCACTCCGCTATCCGTAGTAGTTCTTCGGGTGAGTACGGGATCATCTCAGCTTCTAGCTCAACGAGAAGTCCGTCGCGGCCGATAGGCTCGCCGACAATCGTTTTGTCGTCGCCGCTGCCTATGATCTTGTTGCGGACTTGTTCTTCCAGTTTTTGAAGCGCGGTATCTAAGGCCGCCCGCGGCGAGGCAACCCAGTAGTCAAAGGATGGGTGATAGCCCGAGTAGAAGTCGCACGTCTCATTAAGATGGCTACGCAGCTCACTGACTCGCCGCGCGGCCCTACTTCCTGTAGCTTGGGAGTACTTGTCGCCATGCGAAGCCACATGATCAATGGATCGCAGAACAGCATCATGGGTCTTTGAAAGACTGTCAGCAAGCGTCTGGGGATCAAAGACCTCCTCCGGCTGCTGACGCTGTCGAATCTCGCACCATTTCCGGATTTGTTCTGCAAAGGGCTCCACGAACGGCGCAAACTCGGCTTCACGGCCGTGATCGAGCTCTAAATTGCGCTGCGAGCGAGACAGGAAGTTCTTCAGGAGTAAGTAGTCGACCTTCTCGTCTTGAGAGTACGAGGCGAAGGGCGCGTCTGACAGCGCCGCGAGCTCGGCATCGAAGTACTCGGACAATTTCTTGTAACGTATCGGTGAACCCTCAATGTTGTAGAAGTGCTTAATCTCCCCTAAGTCTTCGGCTACGCGGACGATCCGGTCCTGCATTGACTCCGGCTCTTCTGAGAACGAAGGGCTGTTAACCTCTTTGGGTGGGAGTGGAGCCGAGTGAGAACATGATACCATTGTCCAGTCTTCGTCATCCCCTATGTGAAGGCTGGACTGCATGTTTGCACATAGGTCCTGTGACTTCGACGCCTTCGGCGAATTTGGAAATGGAATCAGTCTTGGCATATCGCCGAGTCTACACAGACTGAGCCTATTCCAAGCACTTTCTCACCTTTCTAAAAGCTTCATAAGCCACCATCCCACGCACAGTGTCTCGTGTATTCCATGCGATATTGAGCGTAAAGCACTGTGGAACTAAGTGTCATAGAAAGAAGCTATGGAGGGGATCGCGGTTGCTGTCAAAATGGCCAATGAACTGCCGTCATGAGATGAGGCGTCAACCTCCTCGCTTAGCGTTGGCCCATTATTTCTCCAACTCTATACTCTACCTATAGCCGAAACGGCTCCGAAATAGAGTCGAAATAGAATAGCGTGGTATTCCTCCACGTCACTACATAGTATTGGGTTGTAATTTCTTTCTTGTTCCTAACTTCTTAGTGTTCATACTGTAGCGATCAATTAGAAGTTGTATTATAATTTCCTCATACGAAGTAAACTACTGTCGGGGTTCAACTAGCGTGTCCCTTGTGTCCCTTATCACCGCAGCTAAGATTCAACTCACCAAACGTCAGCTCCCTCGCAAGCCACGTTGCGAGGATGTCATTAATATACGTGGTATAGTTCGAGATTTTGATAGTAAAAGAAAAAAAGGAATACAACCTTTGATCCTGCGTAAGCTTCAGCAGTTGGTCCTATCGTATCATATCATATCATATCTCAATCCTTTCAGCCCTATATGAACCAATTGAGTGAGTAGCACATGCCAGGTTAACCAGAAATGTCACTAGCGCCGTCAGCTACTTACCAACAAAATCGCCTGCCGACTTACACACTCAACTACTCCGACAACAAAAACGGCGATAAGGGGCATTAGTGTGATAGGTAAGTATAACCCATTTTCATGTGGTTATAACTTTCGGTTCCGTAGAAGGAGCGGGGAGCGGGAACGCTAAAGCCCGATATACTCAACACTAGTAGCATCCTAGCGTCGGAGATAATAGTGGTCTATTAACTAGGGAATAGATGCACGTTGCTAAGTTAAAATAAAACTTTATATAATAATGGGGAAGCGCTGCGTCTAGATACAAAGGAGAGATCTTGTATAGTCCGCATTGTATCACCCAGAATAAATTACCTATTCAATCCTATTCAATCAATTCGTTTTGGCTCCATCGGGTCAGTACTCACCATGTCCTGTCCCGCTTGCTTTGCCGGTGGTGTCCACGATGGCACCCCTACAGGTACTGTCACCAAGATGCATGGTCTCGACGTTTATATTGCAGAGCCCGCCAGTGGTAATCCGCCAAAGGGTGTCATAGGTGAGTGAGACCCCAAATCATTATCGTCTTAAAACGGCAATAAGTAGATAGCCCAAAGAGAAGTTGTTGTTAATCTCGATTGGTGCAGTTCTCATACCTGACATATTTGGTTGGGCTTTCGTGAACATTCGATTGATGGCCGACAGTTTTGCAAAGAAGAAGGATTATCGGGTATACGCACCGGATTTCATGAAAGGTTAGACCATTTTCCAGCTTATCTCGAGCAGAGGGAGTCGATATCGGACATCTTCAGCTAACGGCGAGATAGGCCGTGCTGCGTCAGTCTCGCAGATCAATTCCATGCAGAAAGTCATGGCGCCGAAATCGTGGACCGATACGTTGTCAAAGCCGTAGGTTGAAGCTCCCCGTCAGCCCAGGAAAGCCAATTCTCAGCGACCCTAATGCCGGTGAAGATACCACATTCTGTCGCTACTGACTGGCGCCTTGCCCGCAATCTTCCTGAATCGACCCGGGAAAACCTGGCCTATTGTCAAGTCATTCATGGAATCCCTTCGACAGAATGAAGCTGCCCACCTTCCCGTCGGCGTCACTGGGTACTGCTGGGGCGGCAAGCACGTCGTTTTGCTAGCCGAGGGCCACAAGGTTGACGGCAAGCCGCTTATCGACGTAGGCTTCACGGCCCATCCCAGCTTCCTAAGTTTGTATGGCGATATCGAGAAGATAGTCGTCCCCGTCAGCTTTGCCTTGGGTGAAAAGGACGGCATGGTGGGGGCCGAGCAGGCGCCGCAGCTGGAGAAAATCATCCTAGCGAAGCCTGATGGTCAGAAGGGTGAATGCCGAGTGTACCCGGGGTATAACCATGGTTTCGCGTGCCGCGTGGACGTGACAAACGAGGACCCCAAAGGAGCTACTGAGGCTGAAGACCAGGCCCTAGCGTGGATTGAAAAGCACTTTGAGGGTGTGAAGTACTAATAGCATCAAGGGTAGTTTGTTGCGGATAAATTGGACTGCACGATGTCGGCTCGTATATTCTCGCGCTGGAACAGAAAGCGGTCTGATGAAGGAGGAATCTGGGTTTTCAAAGCTGTAATACCAAATACGAGGATCGAGAAGGCGGTGGCGCCTTTCGTTTCTGTTTCGCGGAGAGTTTCCAATTTCATATTTCGTCCCAGTCGCGGTGCACAACATGACGCTGCAGCCCTTTTAATCTTAGAATTCTCGCTTCGCCGTGGTCTGTGCTGCTAGCGTATGCTTATTCCCCGACGATTGGATGGTAGTATATGCCTTATTCTTTGATCCTTGAGCTCAGCTTTCTCTACCATCGCCTTAAAGGCTGATAGCACTGGACTAATTTCTTACCAACGAAATCTCGCAATAACTCCAACCTGATTGCAATAGTCCTCCGCATTTTGCACCTTCTACCTAAAGTCTTACCCTAGCGTCGATCAGGCCAGGAACAACCCATCTCCATGCGGCTATCTCATCAGCTGTTCTAAACGTAGCTTGCATCATGCATGGTCTATAGTAGGTAGACACGACGCACGGCAGATCTAGTATCCCGCCCGAGCCGTAATGTTTGACCAAGATGAGAACTAATTGTTTTCTCCGGCCTTTCCTGGTCATTCGGTAGGCTCGGGACAAAAGCTTGGCCCCCATTGGCCTTGGGTTCATATTCAGCTGCCGTGCATCGTTGTGATCAGGAATAGAAGCTATCAACAGTCGATATTGAGATGAATAATCCACAACGTCGGGATTGAGTTGAAGGCCCGAACCGACGTCGCATCGTCAGCAGCCGTCAGCCCAACTCAACACTATTTGATCGTATTCTTCCGTGCTACAACATCGGGACCGAAGCATATGTAGGTAAATCCTGTATATCGATTCGGATACCGGCTTTCGATTTCTCATTTCTGCCCCTAGTTGACGCAGTGCTCCAATTGTGAGAATACTTACAGATGGTACAGAATAGAGAATCCAAGATCCGAGCCCAGAAGCCAGCCTTGTGTTATAGGATGCCGCCAATCGGTTGTTTCTCATTGTCATCCCATTACTCATCAAGCAAAAGCAAAAGCGCCAACGTCATTGCTTAAGGTCACGTTATCGTCTTAGAGTTCATGCCTACGTAGCATGGCTTTTCCGGCCATATACAGCGGTCATACAGCTGGCTTGGTTGGGCCCTAATCGTCGATATAGTGCATTATCGCCGGCTTGAAGGTTAGACTCTTGAGCTCGGCTCTTACGTGGCACACACACATGATGACGCCGCTCACCGTACTTTTCGCCGGACACAAAAGTACAATCATCGAGAGTTATCGTATGACGGATTCTGGTATCCAGACCATCCTTGCAAGGCCTCATGCATGCTACATTGACATATATTAGAAGCAACACTACGCGGGAGACTATACACGCGAAGGCCGAACAGATGACGTCCCGAAAGTAGTCGATGTAGACACACACACAAACGCCGGGCGCTGCCTGTGAGGCTGCAGCTCATCGTCGTAGCAACTGCAAGATGGTTGTTGCTTGTTCTAGAATAACGGTGAAGGCTGGTAAGTTCCAACTTCCAAGTATGAAGACTGCAGAACTTTAAGATAAGGATACAGCATGGATATATAAGTATGCAAATTTCAGCCAAGACTACCTTCTCTCCCAATAAAGTTCAGCAATCGAGCTAGACACCTCTAGATCGTCGTCTGAACACTCTTTCCCATGCGAGTCGCCATTCTTTTAGCGAACTATCACATCTTTTAACACGTCGTGCCCTTTTTCACTGTCCTAGTTTGTTTCAACCTTTTCTATGGTCTCATTTGGCAATCCAGTATTCAAGTCAAACATGAAGACCTCCGCTCTCTTACTTGTTTGTTCCGCTATACAAGCCTTTGCCTATCCGGGCATGAGCAGAATCTTAGCCGAGATCCGGGCCCAGGGTGATTTTTTTCTTGGCGCCCGCTCCGGAATCCTTCTCGGCGATCTCGCCTCCGGTGTCTCCACACCGGTAGGAGAGACTATCAAGAACATTCTTCAGCAAAAGGAGTCTGCCATAGCCAATGGCAATAGCTCCTATAAGCCCCCAGGAAATCTCGGCTCTCCTGCCTGTAACAGTGATCCCCTCTGTGTATGGTACTACATCGCGATCGAGATGTGGGGTGACTTCGCTGACGCGGAGGGCTGCACCGATGCCGGCCGTGCTGCTATCCGCCAAGGCTTCCACGACGCCGGCGCATGGGATGTAGATTCCGCCTGGGGCGGAGCCGACGGTTCACTCCTTTTGTCGGATGAGCTTAGCCTTCCGATTAACCTCGGTCTGCAAGAGATCGGCGAACTAACAAAGACATTCTACAGCAAGTATCACCCGCACGGCGCTGGGATGGCAGACATAATCCAGCTAAGCGCCATTGTTGGGACTGTTGCGTGCCGTGGCGGCCCACGGATCCGCGCTTTTGCGGGCAGGGACGATGACCCCCGTGCCGCGCCTCCGGGCAAGCTACCTGAACCCTCCATGGACGCGCCCACGCTCATTGACCTCTTCGCCAAGAAGACGTTCACATCAAGTGATCTCGTGGCTCTCGTTGGCTCCCACACATCTGCGAGGCAACGCTTTGTCGACCCCAGTCGCGCCAATGAGCCATTGGATACGGACCCGCAGATCTGGGATGCGTCGTTTTACGGCGAGACGTTGACGGGCGACAACAAGACGTTCTTCATCCTGCACAGCGACAAGGCGCTTGCGACCTACATGGAGACGAAGGGCCAATGGGAGGCTTTCGCCGGCCCTTCTGGGGAGGCACAGTGGAATCCCGTAAGTACCTATTGTCTTTCATCATTTGTCGTGCCATACTCGTGTGTCTGTGTGGTTACTGACTCGATAGGATAGGCATACGCTGATGCGTATTTTCGCATGAGCATGCTTGGCGTTAATAAACTCAACAACCTTACGGAAATAACCCAAGTGATACCCTCGCGGTGATAACTTGGCCCTTCCTTCGTCTCTGCATAGTGTATCAAGACCATTTCTCACAAATATGATGCTTACGACGGTTAAGGTCGTTGTTTAGTACTGGATACTCATTTCGTGTCAGCACTTTAGACAGGGCCCCCTGAACTGAATTATAATAATAGCATTATATATAATATTCATCTTCGTGCCATGGCTGTTTCCATCCTGCTTGAAACGAACGGCGGCTGGGTGTGTCGAAAATGCGCGCAAGTTGACAGTTCACTGTTTTGATAATATTAGATGAAATCTGATGTATAAACCACATGCTAGATTGGAGTTGAGAGCATGCCGCGACTGATAGAATAAGTAGGCCACGCCAAGTAGTTGTGATATACTATAGTCTCATGCCAAGCTCAGCAGACAGCCAATGAAATGAACATATCTGCACTTGGTATCCAAAGGGACGGTACCAGGAAATAACAATTGAAATATTAGTTAGGACACAAGCTACCCCGCTCTCTCGTGCATATATCATCCCAGCATTAGTTATTGTTTTATCATGTGTATCAGGTAATTGTGAGCACTGCCCCGCTGGTCCATTTTTTGTTCCTGCCCCGGACAGGCCCCGGAGATATCAACGACGGATGGGATGACCAGGGATTCAAAGCCATTTCATGGCTCCCTCACCGTCTGACTTTGAGCATGGGATGACTGCTGAAATGGGTAGTCTCCGCCCTCCATTTCTTATGCATACCTATCTATTACCGACTTTCGCACCTCTTTGTTACACAAACATACCAGACATTCTCCGTCTACGCTTACACAATGGAAGGAACAGCTCAATTCGACGTTGCGGGCGTCCCTTTTCCGTGCGAAACATGGTATAAAGTTATCGGTGATCTCGAATCTGACGCTGTCCCCCTAATAATTGTTCATGGCGGGCCTGGAGCATGCCACGAATACCTGCTCCCACTCACCGATCTTGCATCTTCGATGCCGCTTGTTTTCTACGATCAAATAGGAAATGGTCGTTCGACTCATCTGCCCGACAAGGCGGGCGATGAAGCCTTCTGGTCCCCGAACCTTTTCATTGACGAGCTTCAGAACCTGATTTGTCATCTTGGGTTGACAGAACGTCCCATTAGCGTATACGGCCATTCATGGGGTGGCATGTTCACGGCCCAGTGGGCTGCACGACCAGTTGCTGCCAATCTTCACCGTTTCGTGATCGCAAGTAGTCTAGCTAGTATGGATGTCTGGCGGATCGGGATCACCTCTTTACGAAAACAGTTGCCCCAGGATGTTCAAAAGGTGCTTGATCGTGCCGAGAAGAACTTGGATTTCGACACTCCGGAGTACGAGGCCGCTGTCGAGGTCTTTTATAAGAGACATCTTAGCCTTGCTAGGCCATGGCCAGCAAAGGAGGTTCAGGCTGCACTCGATTGGTTCGCTAAAGACCCGACTACGTATGGGACAATGTAAGCTGCTTATTCTACCAATCTCTCGGGAAAAGAGTTTGTTCTTAACAATGGGATGGCAGCGATGACTGACAGCTAAAATAGGTATGGGCCCAGTGAGCTCTATGTTTCTGGTTCCCTCCGTGATTGGACTTGCGTTCCAGGGCTGGGTGATATTAAAGCAGTCACACTTCTCTTAAATGGAGCGCAAGATGAGGCCCAGGATGTGGCGATGCAACCTTTCTTCGACCATATCAAAAAGGTCAAATGGGTAACTCTAGATAATGCGGCGCATTTCGCTCACATTGATCAACGGGAGAAGTATATGCAGCATTTGCGGACATTCCTGCTAAGCTAGGTACTTGTGTTTCTGAACTTGAAAAGCAGGGACATGCGGTTTTAGTCATCTGAGAAATGATTTGGGGTAGCCATGTCCCCGGTTTTGGTAATTAGAATCTTGCCCTATTTGCTTAAACTTTCACATCAGGATTTTAAGGAAAATGGACATTGTTATACTATGATGGGCATTGGTACAAGCTAAAATATCTTGTGAAACTTCTATAATCACACTGAATCCCATCAGTCATGAGTTCCCCGGACTGCCACCAACCTTAGATCTCGATGTATATTGATGTCCAGCCAGATAACCCACTATTTGATGAGCCGGGGGGACTCGTTACCTGCTCTAGGGACCCTGGTTTTCAGGGGCGAAAATTTGAGAAATGGAATGCAAGTCGCTATTATAGCAGTGGAATAAAAAATTTCGTCACAGACGACCACTTACCGAACAGTGCTATGATATACTTCATCAAAGTCAAGCCGCTCGAAGTAGATGAGTTGAGCCACAGCTGCTACAACAAGTCTAAATAAATGGTGTTTTGTGTAATATATGGGGTCAGGTCAGCCTAACATACCCTGCACGGAAGCAAAGTCCACCTAGAAGGGTAAAACGTTTCTCGTAGGTGAACTAGACTGATTTTATAACCTGACATGAACTGGATAATGGTCGTTTAACATGGGAAGCGATCCCTTTTCTTTCAAGTTCCGACAGGTTTCGATTGCTATTGTATGCGCTACTTAGGGTCTGGCTAACACTCGAAGCCTACGTTGGAGTGAGCGGTACATTGATATCACAGGAAAGGGACTTACTTAATCTCACTAAAAAAATTGCAAAAAAGTTCGACCGGGACAGGATTCGGACCTGTGTCTCCCTAGTACACATACCATAGTACAGCGTTCAGGTGTGCTTGACCACTACACCACCCGGTCACCAGGTTGTACATAAGAATGCAAACCTATGTATTAATGCAGCAACTATAAAGCTAGGTAGCCGTCGATTAGGTTTTACCATTGGCACCTGGGCTCCAACTGGCGAACCCCTATCCTATAAACCTGGCAAAAACCTTATTTTTCTTATATAAAAAGCAGTCCTAAAGGCCAAGCTGCTTTATTACCTCCCACTGCTGTCTTGAGAACCTGTCTACCTACCTCCAAGAATAAATAATCAAGCCTTAAACTTCGGTAAGTAGATAATGTCTTTGCTTTTAGCGAAGGAGTTTAGCACTGAGCGAAACGAAGGCTTCCTTGGCCTATAGAAGCCGCTAGCGAATTCTACGTAGATAGGAAGGAGGCCCAGGGGATGAAGGGCTGCTTTCATAGTTTATAGCTAGGCTATATAGGCTACGCAGGGCGCGCATTGCCCGAAAGGAGGTCCAAGGAGCGAGCGATAAGTGGTCTATAGCCTGGCCTAGTCCTTGAGGCTTCCATATCAACATTTGTATCCAAAATTGAACATTCGACACAAAGACTTCTGCTGACTTGTAGCGGTACAGCGGTTCTACCGGTTTTCCTATTCCTGACTGCCTTTTTCAATAGTGTCCGGGCTTATTTTCGATAAGAAAAGGCCTTTGCATATTCATTGAATGTCTCGATAAATTGAAAATTAGACATCGTAATTAAGGGAAATTGATGAAGTTCAAATTCTGTTTATTGAAGTTTGAATAGCTATGTGTCCACCGAATCTCTTCTCACTTACTGAATCTCCAGTAGTACGGCCTGGGTTGCTTGAACAATGATGTCGACTTCGGTGCCGTTAATCTCAAGCATCTTGCTGTCATCCTTTATTCTGCTTCCCACGAGATGCCCAAGTCCACTCCAAGCCAGAGTAAGTCAGATTTTCCTGCGCCAGAGCGCCGTTGTCTGCAGTCAGATGGTGCACCGTAATATTGCTACCAGTACCCAGAAGCCCTGAGAGTGAAAATTTCGCCTCTGGACGATCACCACTGCTGCGCTGCGAGTCCCAAAGTTCGAGGTTCAACAGGGCGATACGCGCGAGTTTCCCGTCATCGTATGCGGCATACCCGGCATAGAGGTCTTTCTGCGATGTTCCGATATCGAGCTCTGCAACTCTCGTCTTTCCGCTCCTGCCGATGAAGTCTGCCACGAAAGGCTGTGAGTAAAAGTAGGGGGTGACCCGAGGTTCGCCCAACGAAGTTTTCACGGGCCTCCACATTTGCAGATCCGACCGCAGAATCTGCTGCCAGTTGACGCGGCTCATGCCCATGCTCATGTCGCAGAGCTGGAAGTCCAGTGACCAGAGAGCTGACGCGAAATTGTTTGTCTTGATGTAGTCGTCGCCGCCACTACTGCCGACGGTGTAACCCGTCTCGGTAAAGGCGAACCCGATGGCAGAGTGGTTCTCCTTGAGGTATTCGATGTCGGGGAGGAAATTGGTGATATTGGATTTCGTCGCTGTGTGGCGTATATAGTCTTGAAATGCGGCGAAGTCGGCAACGCCATATTGATTCTGGTAGTAATGATAGGAGACCTGCTTGATGCTCGAGGCATTGGCGTTCAGGCCGTCCTGAAAAGCTGGTTTGGTGGTGAGATTGCCGGCTGCATACGATGCGGTGTCGAAGGCCTGGAAGATGCGCTTGTCGGTCAAAGAGGGGATGGCAGCTATGAGACGCGCCTGGAGGTTCCGATATCTCGTTACGTACTTCTTGATAGAAAATCAAGGGTAGAAAGTGGGCTCGTTGCCGAGTTCTAGAGCATACAGGTTGTCGATCACGATCTGGCCCACCACTGTGGCTAAATGTTGTGTTATAAAACGGCACCATCAACTCGAACTTGGCCCCCGGCCAATTGTTGAAGGCGTTGAAGAAAGACGGCCCAATGACCAGCCTGTTACCCGAGATTTTTGTCTGCGGCCCATACTCGGTCGCGGGATAGTTGGTTGCGTTTTCCTGCGACACGTCGTATCGCCCGTGGTCCCCAGACGTACCACCCACTCTTAAAAGAGGCGTACCGCCAGTGCGACTTAGCACAGCGTCGACGAGGTTCTGAGAAAACTCATTGGGCTTCCCCTGCGGGTCGAAAGAGTAGTTACAGAACGATGATTGCTCGAATGCGAACCCTGTGAATGATCGATCTATGGCCTTTGGCGCTTCAGGGGGCACTGTCGCTGGGATTTGGACAATGTGTTTTTCACTCGAAAAGGGGCTGATACGCAGGAGCAATGCCAGGGGCAGACGTGCACATGATTTTTGCTATTGTTGCAGCTGAAAACATATTGCGCTCATGATTATAAGTGACATGGTGTGTTTAAATGAATTGGGAGAAACCGAGATGCAGTATGGCAATTCGAACGAAAAGTCTAGATGCCACATGCGGCAACATCAAAATAGGCAATATTTCGACGATCGGTAAGATGAACTATACTATGATATAATTTCATTGCGGCGCAAGTTTGTATTGGATCCTGCGATAATATATGCATATGTCGATATAATAATTTCCCGCCGATCGGCCAGATGATATAAGACCAGAGTCACGTGAGAAAGTTTTTCATTATGCCTAGTTAGGGGCTTCCATGTCAACTCTTTAACATTGGTATCAGGCTATACTCCGATGTGGCGACTAGGGAATGCTACAAGCATTCTGGAGAAGTGATGGAGGAGGTTAAGACATATACGGTCGTCAAATAATGCCTCTCAAAGCTCTCAAACCCACCTCAACGTATCCATTCACTCGTCCTCATCAGGCCGACATCAAGAGTCTTCTGTTTCTGCTTAGCGTGTAGTCCTCGTGAGCGACGTTCCTGGCCCGCAAGATCTCTGCCTGCCGCTCCATCGACCAGGGATACACCGTTAACACAAAACGTGTACTATTTTCAAGTTCCTCAACGATGCCCTAACTACCCAGCGAGGCAAATTTGGGCGGTTCAGCGCCTAGGGTAGGCTACATGTCCTTGTCAAACCCCTCCTCGTTAACAGTCTGCCATTCATCCTACGGATTATCGAAGTTATTGTAAGCGGTAAAACAAGTTGTTCTATTATAAGCTTCCAAAATATTAATGCCAGCTTGTACTAGCGACAGTCTATCGGAAACAGGGCTCGCGCGGACCATCTAGATTAAAGTTCTCAGCCAAAACAGACGGTCTACTACCTTCGAGATATCCGGTGTCGGCGGCGGGGTGTGGAATCGATCTGGGGGGAGCGGCACAGCTGTAAAGATTTATGTGGCCAATTTCTTGTGTGCTTCTATAGAAGAGGAGAGGGGAGGGGAGTGGGTCATTCCAGTACTAGGTTTAAATGCAAGGGGAGATTCAGCTAGTACCTATTTGACATTACGTACCTTCAAGTCGACCCTCTCCTTATATTCTTCTTAAAATATGGTGGTCCCATGGAGTTGAAGCACCGTTGGCAAAACGGAGAGATGACGCCTAGCCACTGTGACATCATGGTTGTAATGTTGCACATTGCCTCCCATACCCTGATTTTCGGATTTTGTGTCGGACTTTATTGATGCGCCTCGTGATTAACTGAGTTCTAGCAGCCTACTCCAGTCATATTCCAGCATTTTAACTTCCCTCACACAGTTTATTGCGGCTCGGTTATCGAAGTTGTTTATTTCAATTCGCAGCTCATAACAGTCGGACAACAAGTACTTCGTTGTAGACCTTTTATGACGATAATATTGTACCTAACCACCTGAGCCAACCTCCAAGAACTCAAAGCGAACGAATACAGTGAGTTAATAATCCCACTCAAATTGTAAAAGAGCGTAGTGACCGTCTCAAGCTTCCTCTCGATTCTCGAACATGGTAATAAAGCCGAAAATGTCTCTTCGCGGATGCCGCTTCGTCTCAGTCGAGTAGTGGAAGTGAAAATCGTTAAATCTGATCACCGTTTCCGTGCGGAGTCGTGTTCCTCGACATAATTTTTAGCGGCGGCAACTGTTGCACGGTTCGGCAGCGTATATGTTTCGGAACTCTCCGGGCTGCGGTGTACATCTTTGTCCATTTAAGTACTTCCGACACGTGTGAATTCGATCACCCCAATAACTTCCGATACGCCCTCTGCACCTTGGGCAATGAACCTGGATTGAGACGAGTATGCACATTTTGATTCGAGGGAAAAGCTAGAATGCGGCCCAGCCGAGAAAGAGAGGGGATACAATAAGTAAGTTTCGGGACCTTCCTCAGTAGCAGATACGAGCGGGTCGATCTCGGTGGATTGGCTGACTGAAGAAGTCTGAATTACGGGCGCGGTTTGGTTGTCTAATATAGTTGAAAGGTTTTCGCATGGGATGAGGATCAGTGCCTGCTTATATCTCTGATATTGGGGCCAGAATCATGCTCTGTATGCGACGTTGACGACGCCCCGGTATGATTTAAATTATGTTTGTACCGTAGTACGTTCCTTATAGAACCGTTGGGCGACGCTGAGAGAAATGAAGTTTGGTTGGTGTAAACAGACAACTGCAATAATTGGCCCGGTGAGTGTTTGCTGAAGCTTGTGTAAACCTCAAGAAGCAGTACAAGGTACGAGGGTGCGTCATTTGATTCCTCTGAGGACTATACTGTGTGGCCGCCGATAACTGTACGAGTGAAAGTACAACCCCGAGTTTTACTCCTAATAGTATGCCCTCCAATTTCCACTCTTTTGACTATATCATTATGCTGGATTGCTTACTTTACGTCAATATTTATAGGAAGCGGTGCATAGACTCTTGTTGTTATGCTGGGGTCACGGACAACATTGTGGTGGTCTAATCATGGTTATATATCCTTGCTGCCTTTATTATTTCAGACAAGACTATGGTTATTATAAGCTGGCAAGTAACTACCTTAGCATTCATATGAGCAGGGACAAAAAGGACTGGTATCGGACATAAGATTTCCACGCACGTTAGGGATAAGCTCTGGTTGCACGCTCTCCCTGCGATAGTTTCAACTACTACGGCCTGTTTTGGCAACCTTGTAATATGTGGGGTAGGTCGCGGATGTTTGTTGTCGGGCGAGTATCTCAGTACCGTCTTTTTAGATTGACTTGACAATATATACAAATTTTACCAGTTGCGATGGAGTTTTGCATACAAACGTTCAAGGCTGGAGGTTCTGGCATCCGAAATTAGAGTCCTCCAGGACAATGACACTAAAAAATCACAATAATACCGGAATATATTTTACTATTCTATCCTGACCCATATTGCATGCCTCAAGTGAAGAAATGTGAAAAAAAAAATTTAAAAAAAAAAAAAACGGATGACATAGCTTTTGAGAAAGTTCGGCACCCAATGGAGTAAGTCTCAAAACACTTTTACTACCTCCAAGGGCTAGATGACAGTAATTATTAGATAAACAGCGCATATGTGTTTGTCACCTTGTAAGTATGTAGAAGAGCTTATCGGATTTTTGGAGTTAGAATGACAATTAGCTCCTTAGAGTAGCTTATTGATGAGAATACATGACGCTATTGGTATGATACCTTTGTCTAGGTATGTAACCCTGAAGTGCCAGGAGCAACTTCAATGTTATGATGAGCTAGCTCCTAGTCCGAAAGCAGAGAAAAGCCAGTCAAATCACATCAACTTAATCTAGGCTTACACAATTGTCAGAGGTTTATCAAGACTCACCAGAATCATACTGTCCTTTCTCTGCATTATACCGCCTCCCAATCTTCGTATCATAAGCCTTCAGCACGATCCTCAAACCCGTTCTAACCTCTAGTTCCCCAAGATAGGCCGCCTCCTTCTTGGCTCTCTGTATCTCGTCTACCAGACTCTTTGCCTCAACCATGATATCAAAGAGACATTCTTTCGTCCCCGCATTAGCACCATCAACCTTCAGCAAAGCCTCCACACACATCTATATGACGTAGTTTACAAATATCTGTGCAGTGTTCGCACTAAGCCGTTTATTCCCCGCGGCGGCGTAATCGCTGATCAAAGTGTCTCAAGCCTCGATTTCTAGCTGAAAGGTATAAAACTCTGAGCGTATGAACTCTTCCGTGTGTTGCGTCCATTCGGGCAAGCTGATGAATCGTTTTTCGCCGTTGTAGAACAGAAAGTTCTTTATCGCTGTGAACTTGCGCTGGTCGATCTCCGCCCCTTCGGCGCGGAAGATGCAGTCAGATAGCAAGGTCTTGATGCCCTGTAGGCGCTTTGTGAGATAATCTGCATGAAACCTGGGGCAGAAGCCGTTTGAATGTCTCTGGATGGTACTGCGAGGGACGACACGGAGATCGGGCGCCGTTGGGTCACCGCTTTCGCTCATCTAGAGTCCGCTTGTCATACTTGTAATGTGGCTGCATTGCTAGAAGTCATATTCAAAGTCAGACATTGTGATAAGACGTACATTCTCAGACTCTCAGTGGGTTTGCTACTAAATGTCCCAAGAGGTGATTACTGAGCTTTGTTTAAGTTGAAGTTGAACAGGTGGGTGTTGAGACCCAGGAGAGATGCCGAGGTACTTTATCTACACACGACTATGTGAAATACTCCTGCAGTTTCTTTTCTCTCGTCCTAGTATCTGAATTGTCAGTTTAGTGTAGATGGGGCATGAACTTTGTTTGTTCCTAGATCAAGCGCGGTCTTAGACGACGTTGATGAGTTGCTGTCGCGTTGGCGGAGTATGCTCAGGTAGGTGTGTGGTTGAGTTTGTAGATAAGTCTCTAGGTTATGCGTATTCATTATGGGTTAGACGTTTTAAATTATTTGTATATAGATGATACGTGGAAAAGTACTATCCCAAACTCTAGTAGTAGTGCGTGGTGAGGAGGAATGTATGTCCGAATACAGACTGTGATTTATCTACTCTCTACATTACAACATCCAAAATACAGCACGAGCAGGCATACTAACTTGTCCCCGGCGCCATAGGTGATGCCCTTCCTGAGCGACTCATCCAAGCCACCAAGACCGCCTCGGCCACTCTGAAAGGGCTAGAATTCAGAATACAATGATCTGCTATAGCACTGCAAAGGTCTTGATTCCTTTCATAAGGCTTCCTTGACTGTAAATACAGAAGGGACGAATCGGCGAGGGCTAGATAGCCTCAGTTTCAACAGCCTTAAACAGACGCACGGAATCGCGCATAAATCGCGCATCCGGACGAGGTGTACAGCATTTTCAGCGCGTGTAAAACTCATAGTAACTTGATTCGCGGCATTGTTTAGAATAATCAGGCAACATGCATTCTGTAAGCATGTGGTACAACCTTGGCCTCTGCCCAGTTTATTAGAGCCTAGAAGCTGCCTTGGAATGAGGGTGAGTCAAGCGTAGCCAACCGAGCAGCTTGTCTTTAATACATTAACCAGGCCCTCTCATTTTGAGTTCCCATGTGTGTAAAGGTAACCTGATAAGTCGGTAATGATATCACCCACAAAGGAGTCCAGGTCATCGCACCATGGCAGAAGCTGGCCTGTTCACGTATCAAGCCTTGGAACCCCCGGGCAATGCTATCAGACTTCTCACCTTATGGCCCGGGGAATTTTCAGATGATATCCACCTATCAATTACACACGAAAAACTTCAAGGCCCAAAGCGTGCATCATACGAATGTCTTTCATATACATGGGGTACAGAGCAACCTCAAGTGAAAGTATACATCTGGCGAAATTCGCCGATAAATGGCAACAATGTCAGTATCCTACAGTTTCTGTATGTACGAACCAACCTCATGACAGCGTTGAGGTACATACGACTTTCCAGTGCTCCTCGAGTGATGTGGATTGATGCTATCTGTATCGACCAGCTGAACGACATAGAAAAAGGTCAAGAGGTTGCTCGCATGGGTGAGATATACAACAAGGCCGCGCAAGTCTTGGTTTGGCTCGGCCCAGAGGACGAAAGCACTACTATGACTGTGGAAATGGTTAAGAGACTGAGTGCAGGTGTCTTAATAACACGGGATCGCCGTAATTGTAATGTTATTCCCGGAAGTGAGGCTGAGGCCGTTACGTCCGGAATCAAAAAGTCAGATATCACGCCTCAACACTGGACATCACTAGCCAGGTTTATACAAAGACCCTGGTTCAAAAGGTTATGGATCAGGCAAGAAGTCATTTTGGCCTCCAAAGTGACAGTAAGGTGTGGCTACGCAGAGATAGAATGGGGAAACCTCGAAAAACTAATCATTTTCGTTGAGCATAAGATCTCCAGAAAATACGTCAGCACAGGAGACGTTTTGTTTTGCCGCTCGCTTTTCCCTTACATTGGGTCTGACAGGTGTGTCTATGTTCCCTAGCAAGCGAGTTTATCAACCGACTCTTGGTAATATGCACGGTTGGGATATGTTTTGCGAAGGAAACCTTTTGAAATAAAAATAAGAAACACCGAGGGACTCTATCACGTATTTTCTCATGGGTTCGTACTAATTTTCGTATTAACAGCCTAATTTATGTCCTACACCGATCTAGTTTCTGTGGTTATTCAAATCCCAAGGATCTGATTTATGCGAATCTGTCAACTTCCTCGGCGATGGCAGCGCTCCAAATCAAACCCGACTATACGGCGACAGTCGCTTATGTCTTCAGGGACATGACCTGCAAATACATACAACGCTTCCAGAACCTGGAATTATTCCGCTTGTGTGGTCTCCAAAGTCCTCCACAGGGTTTGAAGTCGTTCGTGCCCGATTTCGCACACGGAAAATCGGAGTCTCGACTGTTTTCTGTCTTCGCGCATGCAGGGTCAAGACAGTCCTTCGTTGACACCGACGATGGGAATATAGAAGTTAAAGGGCGCGTTGTGGCCAGAGTCCAAGGTGTGTCTAGGGCTCGGAAGCCGGTCGCAGCGAGTACGCTTAGCGGTAACAACCACATGGACATCATCAAGACCTATCACCAATGGGAGCCAGAAGGCTTGATAACTTCCACGACATATCCACACGGCGGCACTTTGCTTGATGCGTTCGTCATGCTTCTATCGAATGGCTTCTGCAAAGAAACCTATCACCTGCCACACCTTCCCACCATTCAAGACTCCAAGAAATCATACTTAGAAGCCGTCTGGTCCCATGGAGATGCCTCCCAATTGAAGAACCCCGAATTCAGGCGCTACGTTTCAGAATTGAAGTCCGACCGAAGGAGCGAAACATTCTTCCAGACTGCCGAAGGCTACGTGGGTGCCTCACCCAGCGATGTTCGGGTTCGGGATGGGGACATCATCAGCGTGCTAGTTGGCACAAGTGTACCCATCATATTATGGCCTGTAGTGGACCATATAGACACTTATCACGTCGTCGGCCCCTGTTTTCTCCAAGGAGTGATGTTTGGAGAAGGTTTGTTAGGACCACTTCCGCTAGACTGGTTATGTACAATCAACGACGACCGAAGGTGGTGCTTCCGACAACAAGGCAGTGAGAAGAGAGTTTGGGAGGATCCCAGGCTTTGGCCATTACCTTCGCATTGGCAAGCCCACTTTTGCACTTTTGAAGACAATAGTGGTCCTTGTAATGGGAGTTGCGAACAGGAGTATAATGAGGCGGGCCGACTAAAAGCTCGATGGTTTTTTGATACGCAGTCAAAGAAAAAGAGTAAGGACGATCCTCGACTGGATGTGCAGGCATTGGAAGCAGGTGGAGTCGTGCTTAAGTCTTTCACGTTGTCATAAGGGAACATTGGAACATAATTTTCTACTGAAGGTTTTTAATAATATAATGATGTTGGTATTTTAGCACTTTCATAGCAATACTACCTTTGCATTACCACTCTTACAATTTTAATCATTATGTATAAGCTGCGATAGAATGCCTCGTGACGCAATGCGGCGCTATAACATGCTATATTATGAGAAGCCTAGTATGAATCGTCTGATATGTAGTATAAGATGTGATGGTGGGCTAAACTAGACACTATATAAAGAAGCTTATGCTATAATTCTTGGGTCCCCAGCTTCCAATCCTATATGGATTTTAAGAATGAGTTTAAAAATATTGTGTGTATTAGCTGCGCAAGATCATGCGTTTGAAGAAAGAAGAAGTTAATCAGTTTCGGGTCCCATTAAGCTCTGTATGGGCTTTGACAAATGTAAACAGGGTGTGTAATGTGTAATTCTATTTCAGCAACAACAATAGCAAACAAAGTGTGATTACGGTTGGGTTCATTATCGCTTTACTATTCCGCTGGGCTGTTAGGGATAACGTTCTCAGAAAAACCACAGTTTCTATTGGCCGTGTCGGAAATCGGGGTTCATCGGAAGTGCCCGGGCGACAGCGGAATATAACCGCGGCTTGCATCGGCCATCCTCACTTTCGGACTCTAAGAGGTATCAAGTATGAGTCCAAGTACCTATTCCGAACAACATCTACAGGAACTATATTCATCCTTAATGTGTTTTAAAATTGAGTGAGCTCACAACCATCATGAGTTCCACCTGGGTACCTGACGTCTCGCCTGAGACGCCTTTCTCCCTAGCTAACATTCCTTTCGGAATCATAAGTACATCGAGCGACCCCGCGCCCCACGCCGCTATTGCGATCGGTTATTATGTGCTTGACCTTAAGATACTTATCACTCATGGAAAATTCACAGAGCTCTTTCCAGACTTGGATGGCAGGGGAAATGTGTTTTCTGAACCAACTCTCAATGCGTTCGCAGCTTTAGGGCGAGGGGTACATCGAGAAGTGCGGAGCACCATACAGCAACTTTTATCAGCCGAAACACAACACCCAGAGGTGCTGAGAGATAATGATGAATTACGGCAGAAGGCACTCCTCCTCCGAAGAACTGTCAAAGTTCACCTCCCCGTAAGCATCGGGGATTACACGGATTTTTATGCAGGATACCATCATGCCTTCGCAGTTGGCTCCATGTTCCGCGGGCCTCAGAACGCTCTACAGGCCAACTACATGCACCTACCTGTAGGGTATCACGGACGAGCCTCCAGCATCGTAGTCTCAGGCACAACTATCCGTCGTCCGAATGGACAAATCCTACTCGATCCGACGGCAGAGCCCAAGGAGCCCATTGTAGGGCCAAGCAGACGGTTAGACATAGAGCTCGAATTGGGGTGCATCATTGCAAAGCCGAACCGGATGGGCTCGCGCATCAAGATCGATGACGCCGAGGACCACATCTTTGGGTACGTTCTCCTGAATGACTGGAGCGCGCGCGACATACAGACTTGGGAATACATTCCATTGGGTCCTTTCAATAGCAAGAACTTCGCTTCGACCATCAGCCCCTGGGTTGTCTTGGCCGACACCCTAGAGCCATATCGCACAAAGGCGATTGAGAATAAGACAGCGTTGCAAAGTTACCTAAAAGACAGCAGAGAAGACTCGGTGTTCGATATCGAGCTCGAGGTCGATATCACGAGTAAGTGTTGCACGTGCCAATTCGATGGAGTTTCGTGGCTGACACCCTGCAGCGCCTGAAGGAGATACGACGACGATTTCCCGCACAAGCTCAAAGAATCTTATGTGGTCGTTCCCGCAGATGATAGCACATCATTCTCTAGGCGGCTGCCCGATGAAGACGGGTGACCTACTCGGCTCGGGCACTATCAGCGGGCCTGATCCTCGAGAAAGCGGCAGTCTCCTCGAGCTGAGCAAGGGGGGCAAGGAGGACATCATGCTCTATGGCATGGATGTTCGACGGTTCTTGAAGGATGGCGACACCATCACAATCAGAGGAAGTTGTGGGAAGCCAGGGCAGAAGGTCGGCTTTGGAGATTGCATTGGCCGAGTCGAGACGGCCGTACCCCTGTGATAGGACGACTTCCTCTTGTCAGTCAGCGTGTACTTCGCAGAGATAAGAATGCCACCCGGCGTCTAATCATGCACGGCGTGGGCAGTATAATTCCTAAAAAACGCCTCATACACCACGCAACTAAGCAATCGTACCTAGTTCGAGAGCACCGAACAATAGCACATCTGTCTCATCTAGCATATGCCAACTGATGTGAGGGAATATTTGTTGGCTGTTTATAACTCATTGGTTATCTGGTCAGGTCTAAAAACCGGCTATAATCCCTGAGAATTTGGAATCTCCTCATTGCCCCCATATACTTAGGTCGATGGGCAGACAAAGCCTAACTATTCCCAGAATGCGTCTCGGGATATTTACCTACTGCGTACCTCCTTGCGATTGATCCTTGTTGCTTTCTGCACTGGCACCATCCCCGCAGCGTTAACCATACCCGGTTTATTAGGTTTGTGCTATGAGCAAAGTACCTACTATATACTATAATACCTCTTTTTCAGATCATATCAGGGGCAATTTGGTCTTTTGAGTTGAGGAACGTAACGCAAGGAGACATTAAGGTCCATCATTGCAGCATGTTGATTCGACGCAATTCTTCGGAATGATCGATCTGCTCGATCTGGATCTCACGGTAAGGCTGAGGATCGGTTACCATTCTTAGTACACGGAGGCCCACGTGGTTTTTCAGGGGGCTATAGCACATCTCCCATATTGATAATATCTGATGGTAATTCACACATGGATAAGACAGAAAGGGGCAACTTGGCGTAGGTCATCGGAGACTCGGATCGTACAAGGAAATGACGATTCCTGTTTAAAGTTGCGGAAGGCTTACTTGAGGATGCAGAACCAAGGGTTCACTTTTCAGCTTAAACAGATTGTCATCATCGATAGGTGCTTTTCGCGCTTCCGATTACTCGAAATAGCTTAGCCGTATCGCTCTCGAGCCGGGGGTTCGCTGCCGATGGGCTGCAGTTGCATTGGGGCAGGGAAGCGCCTAGCGGACAGAGCGTGCAGTAAATAAGTATGTATGTACCATGATGAATGCCACTATGTTACTACAATACTACACTATTAAACACTACGCACCACACTATCGCCCAACTCTACCTGGTCGCATACCTACCTATAGTTAGTAATCATGCGAGAAGGACCAAAGGAAAGGCCTATAAAGATTACCTAGCACTTTACCTACCTACCAAAGGTAGCTTACACTACACCACATACCGCCTACGGCGACTAATAAGGAGCGAAGTATGAGACTCGGAAAGGGACGGCCCCCGGCTACCTACCTACATATGTACCTTTGAGCGAGTACCTAGACAGGTATGCAATAGGTATAGACGCGGGACTACCTCTCTTCTCGTCTCGCCTCATCTCCAAAGATTGCCTTTCATCCTCTCGTCTCCTCCCGCAGGCCGCCTCCACGGACAATCCCCAGGGCCATGATGCTCGCGACGCTTGCCATGCGAGACAGGAACGAAACAGCAGCAGACGATCCAAGGGCATGGAGTTTTTCGAGAACCAAGTCGGCGAGGTGCGATACCTGACCACTTTGCCCGTTTCCCCTGCGGCCGGTGCCGTCGCGCCCCCCGTCACCTCCTCATCTCCAGCAGTAGGCGCCGCGATAAACAGCGTCGGCGGTGGAGAGCTCTTGGTCGCCGATGCGTCGTCTACAAGCCCCCCTCCTCCCGTCTCCCAGCGGACGCAATCGCGCCAGAATACGGCCAAGTCTGACAAGAGGACCAAGAAACAGGCCCCCGCCACGACACGACGCGACACAATACCCTCGTCTGCCACCCCATCCGTAGCCGCCTCGACGCCTGGAGCACCAACCCCGGCATCCATCCCGGTAGCTGGTGCGAAGCGGAAGAACCCCGGTGGCGACCTCGAAGACGATGACGATGAAATACAGAATCCCCCCAGATCGGGACCGCAGCAGAGGAGCAAGCGAAATAGGTACATATCCATCGCCTGCAACGAATGCAAACGCCGCAAGATCAAATGTAATGGCGAGACTCCCTGCGGACGTTGTGGCCACCTCAACCTGCAGTGCTTATACGCCCCGAACTGTTGCGCCACCAGCTTCAAGGACTCGGATGAGTTCAAGCAGATGTCGGCTCAGGTCAACCACTTGCAAGAGCAGGTTGAGACACTATTCAACAATTTGAATGCTTTGCGGGCCGAAACCCTGCGAGCCGGCCCTCTGCATCAACCTGATCGGACCGTAACGGGACCCTCGACTTCAAGCACACCAACTTCGACCACCATGACAATACTTCCGCCGCCACGGCAGCCGTCCATTGCGTTCCGGGGACCTACGAGCAATCGCTTCAGCCTCGATGTTGCTAAGAATACTTTGCATAAGATGGGGTATTCTTATCCCAGCGACAATGCTGACGCAATTGGCAATAACCGAGAAACGCCCAGTACCTCTCCCAAGCTAGCGCCTCAAGTTGTACCGTCCGCCGAGAATTCTAAGGCAGATGCATTATGGGAGCTTGATAAAGACGAAATGATCCGTCTATGTCAGATCTACCAGGAAGAAGTGGGCATTATGTACCCTGTGCTGCGAATCGACTCAATCATTAATCATGCTAAAACTCTAGCTACATGGATGGAGGCCGCCAAGAAAAATGGCCTCGCTGGTGGTCACAATGGCGGTATCAACGATCCAAATACATTGCTACTAAAGATTGTCCTCTGTAGTGGTTTGCTTGTCGAGGGCCATGGAAGTAGTGCGCAAGCTCAAAGGATCTTCGATGGTATTAAGCCCATCGCGGATAGGATGTTGATGAGTGATCCGCCGACTGTCCAGACCCTGCCTTTTTTGGCTTTGGTTGTATGTCCGCTCTCCCTCCGAGATTATCTATCACCCCAAAGTCACGAGTTTCTACGTTCGAAAATGGCTGACTGTGCTAGGCTGGATATCATTTCCTTTCAGCGGATGAAGTCTTATGTTGGCGTGTGATGGGCCAGGTTGTGCGACTTTGCCTCGAATTAGGTCTCCACCGCCGCGAGGTCGTTGAACAGATCAAAGACGAAGAAGAACGCAACTTGGCCGTCAACACATTCTGGAGTGTATACGTTCTGGATCGTCGATGGGCGTTCTCTGCCGGGCTTCCTTACGTAGTACCGGACGAGGAGATAGACCCTGATCTACCGGCTCCCGTAAGTGGAACTATGATCCCTACAAGCCTGCGGTAAACCGAGAATTGGCGGTTTCTCTAATTTTCGTTAGAAACAGTACCCTTTCTTAGTGATGATGATAACGTATTCAAGACTGAGCGGAAGAGTATGGCGCTTCGTCCGATACGTCGACTCGGAGGTGAAAATGGATGGCCCAGTAGATGATATCGAAGACTTAGACCAGCTCATTAAGAACTGGTATAGTGAGTTGCCAAAAGAAGTGCAGCTACCCCTCTCTGACTGGGAAGACCTACCCCAGTATCTAAGTCCACCGGTAAATTCAACGAAGGAGTACGATACACAGCGTTTAAAAATCTGGACATGGCTTCGATACAACCAAATCCGCATGTGGCTTATCACACCGATCCTCCACACACATAGTAGCATTATGGACAATTTGCGTCATGCTGAGGCTGCTGTCAAGCTGGCCAGAAACACCATTCGTTACCTGGCACACCTCAACAACACGACAAATGTGTACCGAAAATTGCAGATATTCTATCACCAATTCCTCTCGTCGGCCATAACCGTATTGTTCGTGGCGTCTTGTCACGCGCCGGTGAATTTCAGCTCCTTGTGTAGAGATGAGTTCTATATGGCCCTGGAACTCGTCAAAGATATGTCGGCCAAGTCGTGGGTATCGAAGCGTCTCTGGGGCACGGTCAAATCGCTACGGGACGTGGCTCCCCGGCTCGGCCTTGCCGAGGATCCGCATTCCAGCGCCGCGCTAACCATGGCCGGGTTGGCCACGGGCCACGCTCAGACAGGACCGAGCCCTTCGACGAGCGCCCCTTTCGGCCATCCGCTCTTCGTCCCACAGTCCCCTGGGTTTAACGACATGCAAAACAGCATGCAGATGTCCACCGAGATGTCGAGGATCTTCGAAGGTGTCTCGGGAAAGCATACCCAGCTACATGATGGTTTGGGACACGCTGACCCGAGCGTGGTTGGCACAACTGTGCCCCCCGGGGCCCCGACTATGTCGTTTGGTACACCGCGCGGCGGCGTGTATCCGACCTTTAGGGATAACTTTTAATAGGAAAATTGAAGATAGAGAAGAAAGGGAAATAGGGGTTTCTCTATAATGAGGTATATATAAGTATCTAGCACGAGTTGGCCTATTCATAATGTGTTTGTACTTAATTGTCTCTTTTATATATTGTGATGGTCGGCATTGATGGTGCCTGGCATGGGTAGTATGTTGACAGTGGGGCTCTCGGTAGATCTTGCTCAATATACTCCTCCTATCTGGTACAAATAATGTAGGGGTTTATATCTAATCCTAAAATCGGTCGTTTCTTTAAACCACGTTGAAATAGCACGATATAGCATGATATAGCATGATACTTTATACTACGTGTCGGTGGAATGATGGTAAGTAGGTATATATAATATTTACAAGTAGGACATTGTTCTATACCCCATGCTCGCTGTTCATCTTGTATTCTCGGAAACGAGGAGAGATCAACGGCTTGGTAGGATTTATTACCGGGTTCCCCTTGCTGGTTATTCATTATAGTTTGAGCGTCGGTATATAAATTATAGACCAGGTAACAATAGTGAACTATCGTGTTTTGGAACTTCTCTGTTCTCATTGTTTGTTCCCCTATATAGTATAGTAGCTGATCCCGTCAAGCGTTGACACGCTTTAGGAGTGGAGATAGTTGTTAGACATGCTGCCGTGGGCACGCCAAAGTTTAGTTAGGGTCGATTGTTTAGTATACACGTGTCACAACGAACTACAACAAGATACTAAGATAAGGTTAATTATAGAATTGGTCAATCGTTCAAAAATTAGGGGCGGCTAGAAGGGTTGCTAAGGGCAAGAAGGCCGTAGAGTTAGTGTAGCGGAAGCGATTGTGTGAGGTAAGCGATTCATGAACTCATTTCCTAGCAGCCGTTGAGCTGATCTGAATCGGTTAGTAGACGCTTTTAACACATGGCAAGACCGGGACTTATGCAGCCAAGCCGTAGATAGTCGTCCTGCTAGAACT
Source organism: Xylaria sp. 218_066 (assembly GCA_019843955.1). Classification (NCBI taxonomy): domain Eukaryota; kingdom Fungi; phylum Ascomycota; class Sordariomycetes; order Xylariales; family Xylariaceae; genus Xylaria; species Xylaria sp. 218_066. The sequence continues at coordinate 87,064 of JADKYC010000070.1, read as the reverse complement.
AGTGCGCTATGATGAAATGGGGCAGACGGAAACGTTCGATACGGGCTGAGGGGTCCGGCAGTTAAGAACTTACTCAGAGTCGGTATTGAAATAAGATAAAACACGCTGATAGTAAATTTGTCTGCTTGGCGCACGAAGGCAAATTTTGGGGGGGGTTTTGGTGTTGCTTGGATTATTTATTTATCATCGAGTCCCGGACGCCGGGATATCCGCCAAAAAAACCAATCAAGCTGAGACAGGATCATAAGAGTGAATACTACAGTAATTACTGGCTTGGCTGGTGGATGATTCAGCATTCAAATTGTAATTGTCGATCTAACTCGCGTACACTACGACACTACGACACTACAGTACTCCATAGAAGATCCCATCCCGTCGCCTGATGTGACACGGGAAATCGTGGCTCCATCAGATTAAATGCTCACCGACACACCGTTGGGCAGGCAAAGTGGAAAGGAAAAGGACAACCGGAAGTTCTAATTAACCTATTTACACTACATTTCACTTCATACTTACTTAACATTTGTATCTGCTTACATCGTATCCTGCTCCTTTGAGATATACACTACATCCCGGAATCGCTATACTTTGGTACACCGACATTCAATCTGTCTACGTTGGACGACAGCACCCATGTGAACAACCACCAAGGACCCGCGCGCACTCTACAACCAGTAGACCAGGGCTGGTGTCGCCGCACATCAATCAGCCAAGCGCAGCCAAGCCGGTCATCGATTATCAATCGAGCAAATGGCCGTCGAGAGGCCTGCCGGTCGACCCGGCAGGGGCAACAGTCTGCTCATGTCGGCTCTGCGGTTCGCGGGTTACGATATAGACTTGCGCCCTGCGACGCCGCCGCCGTCTGCATCGACCATGACAAAGGAGACGACGGACAAAGCAACCGGCGCCGTCGTATCGGCCGGCGGGAGATACATGCACGCGCTCCCAGCAGACGTAGAGCCGGCTAGGGCCTTTCTAGAACAGTATAGCGGCATCCCGGCTAAGGATGTGGACAGACATGTCTACCAAATAGTACGTAATGGCTTCATTCATTAGTCCATACACCACCTACTGCCATCTCATGCAGTCTGAATGAATGTATTACATGCATTGCCGTGCATTTCCGCAGGCTGCACTTTCAATGTTCTGCAGCCTGGCCCAACAATTATAGCCGCAACCATGCCACTCACTAACACCTGCGAACCCGTAGCGCGATCGGCTCTGGGACGTATATCCGTACGCCTGCGTCGGGCGCTTCCGCTTCGCATCGCTGGAATTCGCCGCCGACGCCTACTACCAGGTCGCGCTATTCCGGCTGCTGCAGGCGCAGACAAAAGACGACGAGACGCGTCTGTTGGACGTGGGATGTTGCGTGGGCCAGGTGCTGCGGAAGCTCGCCTTCGACGGCGTCGACTCGTCCCGGCTCTACGGGACCGACGTCGAGCCCCGCTTTCTCGACATCGGACACGACCTGTTCCGCGACCGGGATAAATTCAAGGGCCGCTTTGTCACTGGGGATATCCTAAAACAACAGGATCAGGACGGGGGAGAAGATGATGATGATCCGCTGAGTGTGTTGGACGCGAAGATGACCTTCATACATGCCACGAGCTTTTTCCACCTTTTCACGTGGGACGATCAGGTGCGTGCTGCGATGCGCATGGTGCGCTTCTTGCACCCTGATCGTCGCGATGTGATGCTCTTTGGCCGTCAGGTCGGCACTATGCTGCCGAGAGACAACGGCAAGGCCGGTAGTGATAAGGTCTACCTTCACAATGCGGATAGCTGGCAGCGGCTCTGGGACGAGGTTGGCGAACGTACAGGAACGAGGTGGAGAGCGACCATGGAGCCGACTGAGAAGATAGAGACGGGCGCAGGCGGCGTCGAAAGCTCGTTGAGGAAGATGACTTTTTGTGTTCTGCGGGTTTGATTAGTTCTTTGCATTGGTATGGGGTTGGGAGTTGGAAAGTTCCTTTTATGTCTTTTTTGAATAGCATTGCAAAGGGGTTGTTTTCGACACATAGCATCTAAATGGGGTTTGGGGTTCTGGAGCGTTGACGTTGGATAAGCGGGTTATTCTTGGCTTTTAGGCTTAAGAGATGTTTATGTCGAGTTTAGAAATACAATATTTCGTTATCTATTCAATTTGATTTGCTAGTAACTTGCGCGCGTGCTTTTTATCATCTTCTCGAGAGGCGTTATTCGAATTAGATAATTTCTTAACACACGTTGTATTATTAACATAGAGAATCAACGCCGTAACTATAGAAGGAATTAGAAATTATTTTACATCATCAACGTTCATCATAAGCTAAATGAAGCGAAGGATGGGAGGAGGGATTAGTTTCCAATGCCATACACAGCCCAAGAAACAGAGGATTTCAGAGTCCCATCATTCAATACTCAGACCACCACGTCCGGCATCCAGATATCTAGGCATCAGGGATCCAGCTTCAACTTAGGAAACTCAGGAATCTTCAACCCGCCCTTCTCCTCCGCGGGTAGGAATCTGACAAGCAGATCGACAAGCCTGAGTTTCGACACAAGTGAAAAAATCGTCCCGAGAATCCACACAGCCCACGCCGACTCGGCAAACAAGATACCCGGACTGCCCGGTGCCAACTTCTGCGCCCCCTTCACGAACGGTCGCATCCCTTCCTCATATGCCTTCAGCGCGGCCGGCACATCCCCGTCCGCGTGTCGACCGAGCTCGCCGGCCAGGATATACGCGCCGACAAGCGACAGCGTGGTGCCCATGCCCGTGATCGGGGAGGGACAATATCCCGCATCACCCAACAACACCACACGACCGGAAATCCATTTCGTACAATGCACCTGTCCGACCTCAGCAGCGTAGAAATCATCTTCATCAGAGCTATTCCTAAGCGCCTTAACAAGCTCCGGCACACGCCAAACATTCTGATCATCGAACGCGGCCGCGAAAGCCTCCTTCTGCGAACTCACTATCGACGACGCAGAAGACGACGACTTAGCTACCGCAGAAGCAACCCCCCACGCGTCTTTTGACTTGTCCGTTCGCACGGACAGATACACCTGCGTCGGCTTCTTGACGTCGCCAGACCGCGTGTGCACGCAGCGCCGACCCGGCATCATGTGCCAGGTCATCCAGCCCTGATCCTGCCCTCCGCGGGGCACGCGGAAATACGCCGTGAAGAGATTCAGCGAGCGGAACGTTGCCTCGGAATCCTTCAACACGCTCCGGCGCGTGCGGGAGGACTGGCCGTCTGCGCCGACGACGAAGTCGTATTTCGCCTTGCGTCCATCGGAAAAGGTCACAGATACCGAATCCTCGTCTTGCGAGATGTCTGTTACTGTCGTGTCGAATTCATACTTCACATTTCGGCTGCTGGTGACGGAGGCTTCTATTGGTTTCTCATCGTCACGATCAATATCGGGGTTCAGACCCAGACTGGTGCGGTATAGCACGTCGACGAGATCCCCGCGCATGATCTCGTACTCGCTCGTCATCGCCTGCGCCCCTTGGCCCGAGTCGTTCTTGCGGAATTCCGCGAACGGCTTCCCTGTCGCGTCCACGAAGCAGACGCCCCGCTCGTCGACGGCGCGTTTACGGATCGCGTCTAGGACTATATATCTTGTTAGTAATGAATGTTTAGGTAAGGGTAATAAGAACCGCCGATGGATCCTAGGGTGATATAGCTAATTCCAAGAGCGATATTGAGATGAAACAAAGGCAAACTCACGGCCGAGTTTCCGCATAACTGAGATCCCCTGGGCCCGAATATCAATCTGCAGCCCCTCGCGGAGCCTCGTGGCCCTCTCGATGACGGTGATCTCTTCGTACTTCTGCATGTCGGGATCGGCGCGGCGCAGCATAGTCGCAAGCGCCGGGCCGCAGACGCCGGCGCCGATGATGAGGACTTTTAGAGGCATTGCAGTTTTCTTGCTTTCGTTATCTTCTTCTTTCCTTCTTTATCTTCCTCTCTCTAAGGAACAAGAATTTAGAATTCGTCGATGAGTACGTGTCGTCCTCCTCTTATATAGTTAGGTATTGGTGACCGAGCGGGCAGCAGGTTCGGCCGATGTATATAACCCGGGTATTATATCATTTGGAGAACAGCACTCCCACGTTAATCGTTGCCTGGACATTCATTTATTTATATGCAACAATATCCAACGTTGATGGTACTCATAATCGGTCCTATCTGGGATGCTCCCCGCCGCCATAGGGTATATGCAGCCCTAACCAACCAGCAACTAACCCAAGAGAGTCATCTCATGATTACCAAACTCTCATCCGATCTCCATCCCACAACGCGTTTAGCTCACGGCCCCGTCCATCGCTGGGAGTAGGCGTGGATCTTTTGGCCAGATTTCCATTGCGTCATGCAATAAAAGAGGGGATCGGGGTCGGGGTCGGGGGCGGGGGCGCGGACTCGGACTTGATGGGATGGGGAGAGGTCACATCCGCGGATATAAATTTAAGCACAAAACTGGCCCTTTTAATCGGATACAGGTCAGGTTATCTACCCACTCTAATCTGATACCTTCTGCGGCGGTTAATAACTCCTTCCAAGCTAACGCCATACAGCTCCAGCAACGTTGCTATTGTCGTGTCTGAGCGTTTTTCTTTAAGATGATTTTTTCAAACTGATTAGTCCAGATGCATGGATGGGTAACTACTTCACGTCCGCTGGCCGGGTTTAACATCCGGAGTATGGCAAATCTGGTCGCATCTAGAAGGGGGTTTTCACCTATTACACGTGAAGATAACTCCGTCAAGGCAGACGCAAATGGGTAAATCTACAATGGTAATGTTATTTTATGAAGTAAGGGTATCATTCTGATGTAATAGACTACTTGGACGGGCTCTCAGCAGTTTTGGCGTTTTCCGGTCGTTTCCAATGCACCTTGACACCACCCCAGCTCTCGTCGCTGTAGCCCTGCTGGATCTTTCTGCACATCTTTAGACCCCATTCCGTCACGCCGACCATTAGGCAACTCTCAAACATGAAAGCACAGCTTCCCTTGCCCACTAGCGTCGGCTTGAGCTCGGCGTTGCTCGCGCCTTCGAAGCTGCTGGCATCGGGTCCATGGCCGCTCATTACGTTGTGTAAGCTGGCGCCTCCCGGCATGAAACCGCCCTGGCCTCCCTTCTTCGCGTCGTAATCACCCGCGATGAGGCCCATGAACTCGGACATGGTGTTGCGGTGGTACCATGGCGGACGGAACGTGCCTTCAGCGACTAGCCAACGGGGCGGGAAGATGACGAAATCCGCAATTGCAGTCCCGGGATGATCTGACAGTGCTGAGAGCACCGTGAATATGGACGGGTCCGGGTGATCGTACGAGATGGAGCCGATGGTGTTGAACCGGCCGAGATCGTACTTATAAGGGTAATAGTTTCCGTGCCACGCCACGACGTCGAAAGGGGTATGGGGCTGCTTAGTCTGGAACAGCGAGTTGTTGAATTTCACCGTGATTGTGTAGGTATTCGGCCCTTCTGAAGCAGTAGCGCCGTAGTCCTCGGTGAAGGAGGCCACGGGGGCTTGGAAGTCACGGGCGTTGGCAAGACAGTTGGAACCAATGGGTCCCAATTCCGGAAGGGTGAAATGTCCTTGGTATAATTCTAGAGCATAGCCTCGTGCTGGGCCGGATGGCAGATGAACCTGGTACTTGACGCCACGTGGAATGACGCATATCTCCATTGGTCGGACAAGGAGCCATCCTAGTTCTGTTCTAATGTCAAGGGCGCCCTCTTGCGCCACGATCAACAGGTCCCCATCGGCAGAGTAGAAGGCGGAGTGGTCGTCCATGGACTTGCCAGCGGAGTATATGTAAATGCCGATGCCCTGCTTCAATGTGGGATCGCCAGCGCCGGCAACGAGGCGTATCCCGGACACGAAATCAGACTCAGTATCATGGTCGAAGGGGTCCCACCGCAGCTGGTTGGGGATGTACTCGAGTCTCGCGGGGTCGCTCGGTTTGTCGGACTTGAAGGGGCCGTCGGCTACGGAAGCGAAAGGGGGATGGGCACAGGATGGCAAGATTCGGTATAGCCACGATTGCTGATTCTCGTGTCTTGGTGCCGTGAAGGCGGTACCGGAGAGCTTCTCGGCGTAAAGGCCATACGGAGGCTTCTGAGGAGAGTTCTGACCGATGGGAAGCGCACCCGCAACGGCTTCGGTTCTGATCAGGTAAGCATATTATCGGAATATACGGGTCATGAATTGCCTACTCAAAATAGGACCCGAAACCATTCTGGTACTTGTGCCGCTCCGGAAGCTCGAAGGTCGTGACGGGCATCTTGATGGGCGTGTGTTTGGTTGGTTGTAGCAGGCAATCTTGTAGGTAATCTTCAAGGTGGGTAATCTCGTACAATTAGAGAGCGTATCAGGGCGAATAGAGGGATAACAACCATTGCCATGTTGAATAAATAATACCCCTCGGATCGCGACGGTGAAAGGAAATAATGATATATAATCATGCTATAATCATGCTGGCAAGCGACGGCTACTGTAGGCGATAGCTTGAGAGGGGCAATCCCCAAATTCCGTCGGCGGAAATTCCATTTCAATTCCGAGCTTACGCGACAGGGTTAGCTGAACCGTGCTCCAGCAGTATCCATCCGGGGTAGTGTGTATAGGGGATTTAGCGCTTATTGTACAGAGGTATCTACAGCAGAGCCTACAGTAGTTACTCCGTCTACCTTAGTTCTACTCTCGATGATATCATGATCTGAAGACACACATTGTGTAAGTGGTATCTTTATGTCCGTATTTATCAAAATGCATTATGAACACCGAGCAGCAAAGATAACCTGGCTCATGTACCTGTGAAGACTTATACCAATTACTCTGTAGCGGACTGGTAACTTGGATCATTGTTTTCGTTCCTGCCCAGAATAATCTCAGCTCAACCAATTTTATCATCTCATTCACGAACTAACTCACTCGACGTGAGTGAAATTGCTGAGAGATGATATCTCTCTCCCATCTTTTATAAGACCATTGGGTTTGTCATAACCAGCGACGATACTGATGAAATAACAGGTACTCATACCAATATTGAATCAGCCCTGATCGACAACTCAGTTTGAATAGACATATTGCCCGAGCCATATACAATATTTGAGGCTCTCCTTTTCTCAAACTGATACATCGATCCATCATATAATGCTAGAATCCTAACAATTTTCAACCCGAACTGCCCTGGGCGCATGGTCACGGTTCTTGGTATTAATCGCCAAGAGCATAATTTCGCCATGATGCAACATCAACATGCCAATCTCGACCACGCCAAGTCAACCGGGGAAGGCCTAAGCTTTCCTCTACAGGAAGGCGACGGCTTTTTCCAAGCTTGAAGATGGCGACCATTGGAGACATCTCCAAATCTTCCCCGCTATGGATCTGACGTGCTAAGAGCCAAGGACCGTTTGGCGATACGAAATCTATCTAGGCAATATGATAGCGCGGTGTAGGATAAGCTGTATTGAGATTAATGTCTGGATACCTCTATATATAATACAGATAGCCCATCTCCCTCTTGGTTTCCTCTGATTCTAATGTTCTACCTTGGTTCTCCTTTTGCGCCGGTAGGTCGGGTTGAGCTCTGCCCCTGCTACATAGGTCAAGCCGCAGCGTCAAGTAGCTCATCATGAGGCCCTCATCACCTCGTCTCATCCAGTGCCTGGCACTGCTCCAGTCCGCGGCTTTAGCGATTGAGCCTTCACGACAGCCTCATCAGCCGACTGGTAACGGTGACAAGATTCTGACATGGAATGAGACATATGTGAATAACCAGTTCCGCGCCAGCAGCATCTCGGTCAGCTGGCTTTCCGGCGGCGAGGATGGTCAATATGTGAGTATCTGACGAGATCATACTAGTCTGTGTGTTCAATTGAAGATTAATAATACCCTTTCACGGAACTTGAACTTCCGTATGCTTATCAAACACCCCTAGACTATGGTGAACCTCGTTATAAGTGCCAATGGCTAACCCCTGACTTCCAAAGATTTACAAAGCTAGCGATGGTGCCTTGGTGCTCGAGAATTTCGTGACCGGGGAATCTTCCACGTTCGTCTCCGCCGACATTATCCCCGATGGAGTGTGGGAATACTGGATTCATGCAGACCTGTCGAAGGTACTCTTTGCCACCAATTACACCAAGCAGTACCGCCACTCGTATTTTGCCGATTACTCGGTCCTAGACCTCGCCTCAGGCAAGGTTACCCCGCTAGTCGACGACCAAGTTGGTGACATTCAGTACGCCGAGTTTGCTCCTGTCGGCGACGCAATCGCTTTTGTTCGCGGTAATAACCTCTTCGTGAGCCTGAACGGCACAATTTCTCAGATTACGGATGATGGCTCTCCGGATATGTTCAACGGAGTCCCAGACTGGGTGTACGAGGAGGAAATTTTTGGTAGCCGCTCGACGCTCTGGTGGTCGCCCGATGGCCAGAAGCTCGCGTACCTTAGCTTCAATGAGACTGGTGTTGAGACCTTTACCGTTCCATACTTTATGGACAACATGAAGATCGCACCCGTTTATCCTGATAATCTCGATCTGCGTTACCCCAAGGTGGGCACCAAAAATCCGACCGTCGGTCTAACCCTACTGTCAGTCGGAAGCAACGACAAGGTGGCCATTCCTTTGAACGCGTTTGACGAAGATGATTTGGTGATTGGTGAGGTTGCATGGGTTACCGACAGTCACAACAGCTTCATTTACACCGCTTTTAATCGTGTGCAGGACTCGTCAAAACACGTTCGTGTTGATGTTGGTGATGACGTTACAACAGAAGTTGTACGAGAGCGCGATGGTACAGATGGATGGCTCGACAACAACATCGCTATACAATATGTTGGGCCCATCAATGGGTCTAGCACCAACTATTACGTTGATCTTTCAGATGAGTCGGGTTGGCTGCATCTCTACCTATATGCCGCCGACGGGTCAAGTTCAAAGGCACTTACAAGCGGAAACTGGGAAGTCGTGAGTATTCTCAAGGTCGATACTTCGCGCGAATTGATCTACTTCACATCGACGGAACACGACAGTACGGAAAGACACATTTACAGCGTATCTTACTCCAGCGGTGAGAAGAAGGCCCTTGTCGATGATACAGTGGCAGCTTCCTGGAGCGCTTCTTTCTCCTCGGGCGGCGGTTACTATATACTCAGCTACCAGGGCCCCGACGTACCGTACCAGGAGCTGTACGCTGTGAACGACACCACGACGGCCCTGCGTACCGTCACGTCGAACGAGAACCTCTGGAACAAGCTACAGGACTACAACTTACCGAACAGCACATATTTCAAGCTAGAGCATCCCGATGGTTACGCAATGGATGTTAAGCAAGTTTTACCGCCCAACTTTGATCCTACGAAGAAATATCCCGTCCTCTTCACGCCCTATGGTGGCCCAGGTGCTCAAGAAGTCGACAAGACCTTCGCCGCCCCCGGCTGGAATGCATACATTTCTTCAGACCCCGAACTCGAGTACATCACCTACACAGTCGACAACCGTGGCTCAGGTTACCAAGGTCGGGCCTATCGATCCCTCGTGGCGTCGCACCTGGGCGAGTTTGAAGCCCAGGACCAGATCTGGGCCGCGCAAGAGCTCGCTTCGCGCAACAGCTTCATCGACAAGGACCACATCGGCATCTTCGGGTGGTCATACGGCGGGTACCTGTCGTCCAAGGTCGTCGAGGCAAACTCGGGCGTATTCTCCCTAGCGCTAATAGTTGCCCCAGTAAGCGACTGGCGATTCTACGATTCCATGTACACGGAGCGGTACATGAAAACATCCCAGACAAACCCCGACGGCTACGCCAAGACAGCAGTGCGTAACGTCGATGGATTCAAAAACATCGCAGGCGGCTTCGCCATCATGCACGGCCTCGGCGACGACAACGTCCACTACCAGAACACCGCCGCACTGGTCGACCTACTTGTTGGAGCCGGTGTACCCCCTTCGAAATTTCAGTGGCGCACGTACACTGACTCAGATCACTCGATCCGTTACAACGGCGCGAATACGTATCTCTACAAGGAGATGACGCAGCTGCTGTTCCGGGAGAAACTCCGGGGTAGTGAGACGATCGCACACCAGTGGACGAAGAAGGCCGACATTAGCCAATGAAGTTAGCCGTCGGGTAGACTAGATGTATAGCATTTAATAGTAGTATTTATTATACAACCGCAATGAAAGCGAATGCCCGAATGTTCGTAGACTCGCGATGAAGGCTTTACTATCAGCCTCGAGTTCTAAAGTCAGAGTCTCTATATGCGACGATGAAATTTCACGTGGACGACACAGCCTCAGATAACAGGGCGTGACAATCCCAATGGGTGAGACTCGAATCCCTTGAAACCGACATTCGCTACCGAGGATACACGTAAGGATAATTGCTATCACCTGCGCTTAACAAGAGAGGAGATGCGACGTAAACTCGAAATCCTCATACGTGGGAGGTGATAGGTGGTCAGTGGAAGAGCGATGTGTTTGTTGGCGAATACGTAATGTAATTAGGGGCACAGTTTTTGGAAGGTGATTAATGCGCTGGTTAGCAAGGCTTGGACGGGGCGAGCACAGAGCTAGGGATTGATACGGAAGCTTTTGAATGCTACCAAATGCAGAGTTTGGTTTGAGATCAGCTTTGCACCATCGGCTTTTGCCACGATTGGTGGACTGAGAATCAGCTGCAAGGTTTCCTTGTCCCTTTATGCTTCACCGGCTATCGCCCTTTGAGTTTATGACACTTGTAGACAAAGGCAATGGAAGTGACAATAGTGACTTTGCATATAATTATCCATTTGCGCGTATTGCAGTTGCATGATATCTGTCTCGTTACGTAGATTTACAGAACTGATGCTCTGCTCCCAAGTGCAAACTCCAGGAAATCGCCTATTTGATCATCCTGCAAGAAGACTGCACAACGACCAATCATAATGGCAGGGTCTATACTCAAGCGCGCTTTAGGTATGAAAACGATGACGAAAAGAGACCTTCAAAAGTTAGCCAAGGGGCTCGACGCCGTGTATAACTGCGTATCTTACTTCGAGGCCCTTGAGGACAAACGAGGGTATGATAACGGCAAGCAGTTTCCAGAACAACTATACAAGCGCGGTATTCAGAAGCGATTACTGGATCACTGGATGTCTCCTGGGCCTAGTACCTATACGCTTGATGGCGATGGTTATAATTTCGATGCTGGAAAAGCTGGTTGCGAGTGGGCCGCATACCTGCGCGTCCGCAGTCCAGATGCCGTCGTGCTACGCGTATATCCCAAAGATCGCACAGCTAAGGCAGAGCATATCCTGTGCCAGCTTATAAGTTCCCTCATATACAATTTCGCCACGCTTGTCGCAGGCGAATTCGACAAAGTGGATAGCCTAAGTAAATGGAATTTCGAGGCACTGGCACAAGGCGGAGCTCAGGGAGTCGACGCAGGGCTTAGAATCCTTGAATCGCTCCCTGAGTTAGAAGTACCAAGTGGAAATATTCTGTGCGTCGTGGACGTGTTGAATGTAGCGGAGGATGAAAATACGGCTGCTGATGTGAAAAAGTTGGCGACCGTGCTAGAGCGGATATTGGCGCGTCATAACGGACACTTACTTTACACCATAACGAAGCGAAGGAAATGAAAGATGATGTTGCTTAACTAGGATAGACTTCAACCCGTGAATAGACAGTCTAGACCTTCATGGAGTCAATCGATCGTCTCACTGCCCCAAGTACAACCTTCAGTGTTTCCTCCGGTGACAACTCACCCGGTCTTCCCGTCCAGGTCGTGATATCCACCATGTCTCTGACTCCCCTCTCCTCCCAGACCCTGTCGTCTAGAATCTCGATTGAAACATCGTCCATCTCCCGACCAGCATCGCCCACTCGAAAAAACTGTATGCCGACCTGATACCCCGGAGCCCCGACATCATCGAGTCTTCTAGCCGTCCGATCAATAGCTTTGAGACAGCCGTAGTCACAGTGCCATTCCATATCTGAGATAACAATGATATTGAGCGGAGTAATCAATTTCTTGCCTCCGCTTCGGCCGAGGTTAGCCTCATAGTCGTTCATGTAAGGGTCTAAGATCGAGGCCAGTCGCTTGTCTATGCAACACTCGCCCTTCGGCTTCACGTTGTGGTAGATTCCCGCTACGTTGTCGCGCATGTCAAGTCTACCTTTCACGATCCCGATATGCTTATACCCGCTGCGGCCCGTAAAGAGGTAGCCACGCGGGCGGTGATTCATAAATTTGATGTCGATCCCGTCACGGTCGTATTTGGTGCAGATCGGCGCGATGATTTCGAGAATTTTCCACACCTCGTCCCAACACTCCTGCATCGACTCGGAATCGTCAATAAGTAGAAGTGTGTTGATGTATGTGAGGGTTGCGTATGGGTCCTCCTCCTTGGCGATGTGATCTATATCTAAAACGTTGTTGCGGAGGTTTGGCTCCGATCGTTTATGTGTCGGCTCATCTGGTCCAGCTGAGATTATCGACTCAGGAGGGTAAGGAAGGCCTGCATTATTGTTAGACCTGGTTCATACTGGTGAAATCTCTGTCAGCAATACAAACCATGATCATATTGCTTGCTTGACGCCATTGTAGTCAATGGGACGTGCGACCTTACATAACATGTGTTCTGGGCTGCGCCATGATAGAGATTAAATACAGAATTATTTCCAGCTGTTCCTTCTTTGTCCTACAATGAAACATCGATGAACCCTGTGTCTTTTCGGCTGTGCTTTCAGTATGATACGTAATTCCTAGGGATACATTGTGACACGACGGTGATAAATTGACTCGTGAACTCTCCAAGCGTATCGGAAGAGATGACTGAATAGAACTGAGAAACATATCTACTGTCTTGATCCCTTAGTTTCGGTTTCCATTGGACCCCCACCGCCAGAGTGCGCATTTGCGTGCGTACACACGAGAAAGGGCGCTCTCCGTAAAATCTTAGGGATTACGCCCCTTGCTGGTACCACCATATTCATGACTGCCTTGTGACCCCTGCCTTGCGTACCATCTCCTCAGGAGCAACAACTGTCCGTGCTGGCAGTACCACTCAAAGTTCAAGATATATTTATTTGGGTAGCTAGCGCATTTAGTAAATAAGGGATTGTACTACACTCCGCCTTGTCAGGTGTCTTGACCGCTGTTACCTGGGCAAATCGCCTCCCTTGCTTGCAAAGTATAAACAAATAAAGATAACAAGCGATAATGCAGTGATATTCAGACTTCGCTTCACAACTCCCTTTTCCGTACCTCATAAAATACCTTCATGCACAGTCCGAATTATTGTCGTCGTTTTGCTAGTTCCTCTTAGTCGAGTTGATATTGCTTCACCATGCCAGACAACCTACTGGACCACTTGATCGACGACTGCGAAGATCCTACATCATACCCCACTCGGCTTCGATATACGCATTTGTGGCCCCATACTCTTCGGAGATATCAGGAATTATTGAACGAACAGGCACCACGGATCTTCAGTAACCAATCCGATCACTGGAAAATTCGTTTTTGGGATAATCATCACAATGAACCAGGTAAGAGTATTATCAATAACTAGCTTTTTGCGGTTCTCGAAATTAACCTCGATAAGCGCTTGCGTTCTCAGCTCATGACTGTACCTCATTACAAGAGATCCAGGACTACTTAGGATGTGGCGACCAGGAGGATCCATTATGCCGCCATGCGTGAGTTACTGGTCCCGTCCCGTCCCAGTAAAAGCTCAGACCCAATTCTGACTCGTTATAGATTCATCGAAGCTAATCATTCATTGGCTCCTCTGGACTGTTCGCGAGAAATGCTTACTTCGCTCTTCTCCTTCCATCAAGTGATGCCTCAGTTTCTAGATATCGTGCTGTCTTTCGGCGCGTTGCGTGGGCGGAGCGTCTCGACTGCTGTCCACCGTTGCATTTTCCAATACGAGCATTTGGCTGACTTTAGGGATGCTGAACGATTCGAAATACCGCAGCTAGGACGATCTGGTTGGGAAATTCGCCATTGTTATAATCTCTGGTCCGCGGAAAAGTCTGATCACGGCAAATACCCATGGACCATACGACAAGCTGGGTTGTATCACTCCTTCGATGTCGATACGGGCAAGGCTACTTGGATTCATGTCAAGGCAAACGACATCCTTCGGAAGCGCATTAAAGAAGTCACAATGTCGGACAATTATCCTCCAGTGGAAGATCACAAAATTGTTGACGGCTCATTCACCGCGACTTTAGCGACCCATCTTATCGTATTTGAGTGGTGCAACGAAGGCTGGAATCGATACCTGAGCCATTGGGAATGTGAACTTGCTGGAATTCTTACAAAACTCCAAGAGGCTCCAGTCAGAAAAGCTGTCGAGGCACTTCGGAGAGCAAACCCCGATAATGCCAATAACCCTCATCAAGCAACTGAACCGGTATTGAGTCATCGACTCGGCCATCAGCAGATGCAGTCTAACCTCATGAGTACTACTTTGACGGCGGCCCCAACTGTGGCCGATCATATGCCACAAATCCCAGAGCGTCTCTCTTCGGTTAGTGAAATGGATGCTTTAAAAATACTCAACGAGTTCAAGTTCGACGACCTCCAACGTCTCTACTTTTTACGTACCAAGTTCCTAGAGGCGAATATGATTTTGGAGCTGAACGCCAACATCCTGGCCGAGATAATAGGATTCTATCAGAATTATGTAGGAGACCCAGATGAGTCTGATTTCACAATCGAATGCAGTCAGGCTTCCTTGTTAATCTTCACCCAACGCACACAAAAGATCATCGCAGAACTGCAGAGTGAAAGAATACGCATCGCCACACTCATTTCGCTGCTGGAAAATGGAAAGTCATTGGTAAGTTATAACTCAGCTCCCTCGTCCCGGCTTTATATACGCCCTGACATTATTAGCTTGATACAATCATGAATTTTAAGAATATGGACTTGAGACGAATCTCCATCAAAAGAGTCGAAAGCTTAACCGATGAGATGTATCAATCAACACTCTAGACATTGGCTGTCACGGAGGAAACAAAGGACCCCTGTATTTTATAACCATTAGGATCCCAATATCTCTGCCAGGAACATTTGTGTTATTAACGGCATATGGGATGCTGGCACACCCCTGACTATCTCACGCACTACAAGGATGATCATGTACTAGAATAGATTCCATCAAGTATAGACTTACTTTCCATACAATTCAAACTTGTCGCTGAGACAATCTTGGCATAGGTTCTCCGGACGTAGTCTCTTCTGTGTTAGGCAATATCGCATTACACACCGACTAGATTTCTCTAGGCTTTCTAAGGGTCCTTAGGAGATGCTATAGCCAAACTCTGTATATTTTCGTATTTACTCAAGTTCCACAGGAGATATATTAAGAAATATTCGCTATGATGTCCAACAGATAACGGTGAAGATTAGTACGACAATTCGTCTAGTAACATTTGGTACTGTATTGTAACCCTCCTCTAAATCAGGCTCTGGCCATTATAATATTCTGCCTTTCGTTTTGAGTCATCAATCGTTATTGTGGGCGCAATAATATCATTGGTTTCCATATCGAGCGTTCAAATGTCGCAAGAAATTCAAACTATATTCGAAGGCAAGCCTAAATTCGAATTGCAATGCACGATTCCCGAGTTGTCTGTTTTACCATGCGTCAGAAGCGTATTATTATTGAATAGGGCCCTAAATTTATAGGGGCGTGATGTATATATAACGCCTCGGTGACCGTAAGAAAATCGCCCGCTGTTATTCGCCGCCACAGGGTCGTATCAGTCCTGACTGTTAGATTAACCACGTGCCCTGCAGCCTCTAAAGCTGGAAGCTTTAGTCAACTCTACTTATTGTCTCATTCAATTCACCGGGTAGGATAATCGAAGTGCTCGCTTTACTGAAATGATGTCGTCGTATCATCGTTCTGTTCAGCCGTGCTTGCAAGGCGACCCCGGACGCGTACAGAGTTTTCAACAGGGCCCTCGGACACCCCGCAATCCCGCAGACGAAGCCTCTGAGCAGGCTACTAAGCAAGTAACTGAGCAACAAAAAGTAGCCGAGAATTCACGAGAACAGTTGACAATATTCCCGGAGGCACCGATTGACAGTGTCTTATCGAGCGAAGATCGCGTGCCAGTTAACGAAATCCACCCTGACACGGTCGAAACTGGGCCCACCAGAGCTATTGAAGTGGCAAGCACGGTCGATCAAGCGAACCGAAAAGCATTAGAACCACGGGCACCCCAGGTAGCAGAAAACCTCAATCCAACTTCTCAGCTTGCCGCGGCAAGTCCGGAGACCGATGACAAGAGCCCAATATGGACTCGGTCAATGCAGCGCTTTGCAGAAGAGGAATCAGAGCTGCACGAGATAATGGAAGACTATATTGGGGAGTTCAGAAATATTCCCTTCGATAATTGGGCCGCCTGGTTGAATAATCAAGAGGAGTCAATGCACAGATGGTTTCGCCGCTGCAAAGCCTACTTGCCATCGTTAAGGGCAGTGAAAAGCGCCGCGATGGGTCTCAGGAATCTAGACGC
Source organism: Xylaria sp. 218_066 (assembly GCA_019843955.1). NCBI lineage: Eukaryota > Fungi > Ascomycota > Sordariomycetes > Xylariales > Xylariaceae > Xylaria > Xylaria sp. 218_066. The sequence continues at coordinate 70,536 of JADKYC010000070.1, read as the reverse complement.
GCCCAAGCTCACTCCTTCAGTTCTTACCGGGGTGTTTGTCGCTATTGAGGTATGCTGCGTTTCCATCTTGCTCCTGAGAATTTAATTGCTTCGACTATCCTAACGGTCGTAGCTCTGTTTCAAATTAGTCGACCCCTCGGCTCGCAACACAGCTATTGACACAATATTGAGGGCGAATGGACTTATTAACAAGTGGACTGATAGCGAGATTCATCTGCAAGGGCTAAAGGGGCGGTTTTCTAAACCTGATAGAAATCTACGGAAGATGGATCAGATTGAAGAAAACCTTGAGCTCTTATACTTGGAGTCCCTGAAGTTGATCTCGCGCATCTATGGGTCTGGGAAGATCGGACGCAGTTATGCTGGTATGTTTTCTGTTGCCTTGCATTGGTCAATATCCTGCTCACAGTAGCCTAGGATCGAGCTTGTTTTCGAATCCCGAACTTTGGGCATTGACGTATAAATTCCTATATAGTGTGAATTTAATATGCGGCGACTTAAAGAGTGAAATGGAATTGGCGGTCAAGAAGTTTCAAGAAAGTCTCGCTATACTTGATCATATTAGGATCCTCAGCAAGGATCCCGAGCCAGGACATAAGTCGGTCAGGGAAAGAACGGGAATCGGCAATCCTGAATCGATTGCAGGGGCTTGGTCCGTGGGCACAGATGAATTTAACTCATGGTTAGAAGCAATCTGCAACAGTGAGACAGAAAAGCGGTTATTCTGGCTAAAGGGATTGAGTAAGTGCTCATCTTCTTCGGTTTGCCGTGAGTTGCTAAAGAGGCCACAGCGGGGACCGGCAAGACGACATTGATGTGAGTTGATAAGAACTTCATGAATAGAGTATATACGCCTATTGACTGGCATGTTCGTAGGTGCCGGATTATCTCCTACTTTGAAGACCAGCCTATTCCCGGGGTTAGGATTGTGCCTTATTATTGCTACGCCAGTGGAACTGGCAAGGCATCGAAAGCGCCCAAGCACGAGACCATAATTCGAGCGCTATGTTATCAGCTAGCGTGGAACGAAGACGGGAGCGTGGCCAAGGCCGCCAGGGATCTCCTTAAAAGGGAAGATGTATCATTCACTGTAAAATCAACTTGGGAGCCGCTCCTCGAGGATTTGATTGCTTGCAGTGAGAAAAAAGTCGTATTTGCGATTGACGCTCTCGACGAATGCGAAGGTATGGAACAGTACAATCTACTCCTTGAATTCTTGAGGTATTTGCCGAACACGCCCAAAGGGCCGTACTATTTAATCTCGTCACGTCCGCAAGTCCAAGTAGGAGATTGCTTCGATAGCTTCATTCAACTCGATGCCACCCACCCACAGGCGAAGCAAGACATGAAGAACTTTATCACAGATCAGATAAACTCGAAAAATGCCGGCACGGAAGCAAAAAGCATCTTCTGTAAGTGGCGCTCAAGTATGATCCATGATGGAGAAGGGAGAAAGTCAAACACGAAGGATAAGTAAGTAAGATAGTGATGCTAAGGCTTAAGCAGTCGAGGACAATTCACTCCGCCTCCAATTAGAAGAGGCGCTATATGGCAATGCCGGTGGCATGTGCGTAGTGTCCCCCACGACCATGAACATGGGATTGCTTAGTATTTACCATTGGCACAGGTTTCGTTGGGTGGAAATCTGGCTCAGCATATTCTTCCCAAAAAACAGACAACATATAGGACGGGAAGAAGATGCAAGAGACCTATTACACGAACTAGAAGCACCTAAAACGCTTGATAAACAGGAGCAACTCCAAGGTGGTGAGAATAACGATTCCGCGGACATTTGGGAAGCCCACCTTCACAAAGCCTACGGGAAGCTTTGGGATATTAATGGCGACGAACAATATAATTGTCTCAAAGCCATTGTATTCCAGATCGCCATAGGAGCCTTTGAAAGCCTAACGCCCCAACAGCTCCTCGAAGCTGTCCGGCTCAATCCCGCTCATTCCGAAAACGGCGTTACTCTCGAGCTCTATGGGCTCGAAGGTCTGTATTACAACTTCCTGAAAGCAGACAAAGAAGGTCGTCTCAACTTCGAACACTTCTCGGCTAAGCGATTTGTGTCTCAGATAAAAAAGGAGAACTCTGATGAGTTGATATTTCCTGAGCTTGGTTGTTGAGAAGAGTAGGAAGTACGTACGTAACACGGGCGCTGTAAATTCTAGTTCTCCCTATTCAATGAAGCATTTTGAAGCTAGAAAGATTGAACCAACCATCATATCGGTCTTATCTATATATCTATTTGCTCTTCTCACCCCGAGCTCATAAAGATACGACTAGGAGATCAGAGGAATTGTATCATGACTCGGCTTAGCTTATAGTACGGCTCGCAATATCCTCTGTCTTCGGCGGAAATCGAAATAGAGCTCGATAATAAGGGCTGAGAAATTTGCAGCACAATTAGCAACAGAAGGACTAGCGAGAAATCTAAGGAATACTGGGAAATCAACGAGAAAGTTAAGATATCAATTCTTATGCTATGAACAACGTAGAAAAGGGCGTAGATGGTTAAAATACCCCCTCTCCCCTTTTTCCCTACTTTTCCGAACCCTATTATCCTAATGAGATTGGAAAATCATCCTATCGGCCAGTGCTATCTCCCAAGCCACTCACGCTGCATCGGTATGCTGGCGAACTGGCTTTACAGGCCATTTCACCACTCTTTCCTTTAGATCAAGGGGTAGTCGCGTTGAATGTTTCTGGTGTTGAACTTCCAACATTTAGCCAGCTGATTTTTTCTGTCGTTCCGTCTCTGGTCCGCAAGATGGCCCTGCGGGGGCTTCAGAGGGTAAAGGTTCATACCCGGAAGGCTTGACGAGGTCGGCGGGTGGCGGCCGGCACAAAGCTATCTTCTGGCGAAAAGATAGGTTTGGGGGCAAAGACGACTGCGCCGTGGTAACAGCGGTAGCGAGCTCTTCCGCGCTTTTAGGATTCTTCAATCCTTCTAACATAATTAACTCTTGATAGTTAGCATCGCCCAGCAGCTCTTTCATGTATTTACGCCGGAATCTTTGAAGGTGTTCTTTTAATTTTTTAACTCTCCGCCTATAATCCTCCAAATCATTTCTAAACTCCTTGCCTTGAAGCTTATACACCCTCAATATGCCAACTTCATTGTATCGATCGCAGTCGAAGGTGGAACGGGGAAGCCGTTGTTCTAAATGATAAGCACTTCCCTCAAATTGAAAGTCACATGTTGATAAATCATCTGCTCGTAAGAAATCATCGAGCTTTTGGCACTGCTCGCAGCCACAGCCTCTTGGTCGGGACGACCACCCAGGTAGTTGCTTTGGATACGATGGTACAACATAGACGTATCGACGGATGAGCAATGTGGATAATTGCCGCGTGGATTCTAGATACAGAACTTTATGATGGAATAAAAGTTGCCCTAGGCGCTGCAGAAAACATTCAACCATATCCTTGTATGGCTCTAGCGGGATTGAGTCTGCATCTTTGTGATAAGCGTAGATGTGAGCCCAGGTATCGTCCAACAATTGTGCGGCGATGGATTTGAGACCGTGTTTTAGGGACCGTTCGAGGAGATTGAGAAAGCGACTGGCTGGAGTGGATTGAAAAATATGGTATTGGAAGTCAAGGCTAGGGTCTAATGCTAACTTCGGGCGTGTGCTCTGCAGGATTTTGCTAGCAGCATCCGTGGCGTTGGTCTGCGTTACTTCTGGTTTATTTTGCAGAAGCCTTGTTACGATACGTGTGATAAGGGCCTTGTTGCCTCGTGCACTAAGGGCTGGAACCAGACTGTACAGCAGTTAGCCATAAAGGTACTTAATTGGTGGAAGTCAACATACCAGTCAGTGAACCAGTCCGAGTTGTCCAGTTTTGAAAAAATAAAATCCTCATCATCCTCTCCTAAGCATTCTTTAGAGTCGAATCGGTTTTTTTGCACCGCGAATTTCCATGTTGAGAACGCAGGCTTGAGGCTATCAAGGATCGCATCTTCGACCCAGGTGAGACATTCGACTAAAGTGCTTAAGCTTTGTATACGATCGATTGCACCACCAAGACTATTGAATGTCAGCAGCTATACCCAACACGGCGTATTCAGCGTACGTACTATTTATCCCACTGTACAACAGTCTTATCTTTGGCATCGGAAATATCCGCGTTAATAATCTTCGCCACCGTCATCATACTTACTCTACGGCAGATGGAATTATCAACGGAAGACTTGATAGATTCGATGTACAAACTTTGGTAGTCGTGTTTCCAGGCCCATTCAATCATCATGCGTAGAGACTTATCCCGAGTATGGTAGACTATTTTCTCCAGTGTAGCCAAAGAAGTACCTGGGGCACCAATAGCGTTAGGATTTTCTTCGATATCTTTCATGATCATCAACACTATGTTCTCTAGCTTGACTTTCTCTCTGAGTGTTCGGTACCCCGCCATGTCGGACTTGGAACAAATGATGGCGGCCTGTCGCATAAGACTTATCAGCGGGAAATTCCTTATGCAGTTGCTCATGGAAAGGCGTAGGGCGTACCGAGTCATAGTACTTGAATATTTCGGGTGATTCTTCATTGCCGAGATTCTCGGATCGTTCAAAACTGTCCTCGTCACGATTGCCATAAGGGTCTCTGATAAGCTCATCCTCTTCAAATGAGATATCTTCGGCTAGTTCAGCCCCATCAGGTCTGTTGATAACGTCAAGGGAAAACTCGACCTCTCCATCCTCCTCGTAATCATCGTAGTCATAATCAGGATATTTGGAACGCTCTTTCTTCATGTTGCCGAGGAGGAGAAAGAAACCTTGGTGGGAACAAAGCCTATATAAGCTCTCGCAAACAGCGCGATCGCGGCCCTTCAAAGCATGTAATGACAGCCCTGCACGTGAGTATTTGTGATCCAATGGATAAATTTTCATCAGGGGATGAAGACCGTTCAGGCGACATAGGGTCAGCGCATTGTTAACCTTATCGAGTTGTTGGCCGAAAACGCTGGCAGAAGTTATCGATCCAGATTCAAGTATAACGTTGTAGGTCAAGACCAAGCGGTGACCTGAGACAATCTTCTCTACTTCGTGAGTGACATCTGAATACCAAGCCAAGGCAGTAGTATCAAAAAGCGAGGACTCGCTAGTATTAAACATTCGGTGCTGGCCAGCGTGAGAAAGATGGACTTGACCACCCTTGTGTTCTGATGGCAAACAGATAACAAGAGTTGCTATCATGCCTTCTGCCTTTTGTGAGTCCTTGTGGGCTTTGAAAAATGAGCCTGGCTCGTAGAGAAGGAGTTTATGAAACTTTGTGCGGATACTTCCTATGATGCCAAGACTGTCAAAGCAGACTTCCCGCACGATCGTTTGGAGAAAAGAGGCCCAGGCCGGATTCACTATACCACATTCATCGGTATTGAGTTCCCAGGTCCGACGAATGGCCTTATCTACCACTGTCCGATTGCCTTTTCCAAACGGAGCTTGTCGGCCGAGTTTCCTGATCGACTTGATGCCATGGTCGTTGAGAGGTAGAGTAATAATTTCGTCACCGACCCGAAGAACCGGGTTAGGCGCGAGTTGATATCTCTTCATGGTGGCAAAGTCGCCAATGGTCTTGATGCAATCGAGAGAGTCACCAAGGTGGTCCCAACAAGTTGCAGGGTACATCGTGTCCGAGCAGGAGCCAGAATCGCTGTCATCTGCCATTGTTGCGTAATCAGGGCGTTGAACTAATTGCGATGATTGTAAAGATGGCTACTTCGTCGCGAAGTCGTTAGCTTGTGGAAATGGGTTTGGTAATGAATGTGAAGCGGTTGAGTGTTGGTTGATGGCAGTGAGGTACTGTTGTCTTAGGTAGAAGGATGGGAGTAAAATTGATATATTGTGTGCTCGCCCAGCTAGCCTTTGGCGGTTGCCCTAAGCCATTCACCACGTTATTATCTACCTGATAAAGCCGCGTGTCATCTAGATCTGCCTTGTAGTCCCCCCTTCTAGAGAAAAAAAAGAAAAAAAAAAAGAAGAAGCAAGGTTTCGCATCCAATCAAATCAATGCGTTTAAGATTGCGTCCGAGTCTTACTTGTACAACATGAATGCTCCACCCTCATATTCAATAACGGTCAAGCGGCATGCTTTTCACGCGTGAACGTGCTGTGAGCATATAAACAAGTTTGTGTCAATTGGAGCCCTTAGGAATAACCCTTCGATCGATTCCGAGATAGAGTGATGGCCTATATTCTCATTATCATGTGCAATAACTAAAGCCTGGGTAATTTTGTACCCGAAGCAATACTCCGTGTTGCTCAGGTGGTGCTATTCATGCAGACTGGGTACCTAATTTGTGAGACGCGAAGATTATTCACCATCTGGACTGTTTTGCTCTTGATGGTATCTCCCCCTATTAATATCTAGGCAGCAACGGAGAGTTGCGGCGCCTCGCATGCGATATCCCTGACTTTGAAGAGCCTCCCCACTTCACGTCCTTGGGCGTTTTGGTTTTGAATGTTTCATGTGTCCGTGACCACTTCTCTAATCAAGACCTGTAATAAACCCATAATCCTTGAATATACGAATGCGTTGACGTATATTAAGGCAGGTACCTCGTAGATCGCTGACTAGATCTGAGATTGGAGACCTGCATATCATTTGCAAGTAACATGAATGCAATCCGTGGAATCTACATATACCTTGGTACTTGTGACATTTGGACACGATTGTCTTCGGTTGTATTTCATTATTCCTGAATCTTTCCAAGCTCGCTAAAGAGCTTTTGTCTGAACCATGTCTAAATGAAATGCCTTCCTTTGATATGTGCAATTTGTGCACTCGCGTATTAAATCAGTCAGAACTAGATTATTATACGGCTGTCAAGGAAAATAATTGGAATTTGCGGTTTCTACAATCAAGTTAAAATAAAGTATGGTGCTAAATAGAGTAAACGAGGATCCCCATTTAATAGGCCAATTTTTGAAAGCTAACAGGATTTTAGATCATACCTCACAACTTTACTACAAAATTAATCACTAATGGATGCTTCTATGAGAGCAGGGACAAGATAATCGTTGCCTGTCATCGCGCAAAGAATTTTTACAATACTCAATGGGATCTGAGAATATTCAGGAGTAACTGATCATTCTAGTTCACAACACGACATGGCTTAGGTGATTACTCAAACGTCATCTCAAAAGAACTTACAGCAGGCGCCAACTGGGATACAAGCTATACTGTGAGAAGGCTCGACGAATGGATCTCAAAGCAAACGGGCTAGAAATCCTGGCTTGGCTCAAGTGCTGGCGCTGTTGCCTGATGCCCTCGGTAGTCTAGCTCCGACTACAAGACCATGCTGTATGGCTATAGCTAGAAGACGCGACCAAAACGGCTGTTTGTTCGAGGAGAACAAGGACTCAGTACATTCGTTTCGACACCGAATCCAACGACATAAGGAGTATACGTTGGGTATTATCGATGCGACGCCACGCGCGCCGGGGATGAAGATGTTGTGAATATGATCGCTGGAGCCGTTCATAATTCCATGAGTGACCGTTGGTACCTGAGCGCCACGATAAGAGCACCAGTCATATTCTCAATAGCCGGAGACTTGCAGAGCTAATGCGTCAACAATGCATGTACTCTATTGCTTTTTGATATAGTGGGTAGGTATACCTAGCGGCCTGTTGCCAACCAAAAATATGTGGCGCGAGGGGTCGTACAGCCCCGCCATGCGGTTGCCCACGTTTGTGTAAACGTAAAACGCAATCGATTGGCTTTGAACGCATGGCAAGATGACGTGTACTCACAAATATCACGAAGTTGACTGGAGCAAGCCATGAGCGACGTCTGAGATTGTGTGACTGTTGACGATAGGAAGGGACAGAGATGAGATGGGGAAATGGTTTCTTGGCTGATAGTAAATTACGTATCTAACCTCGTTCGTCCCTCCTAATGCAAACTTATTGTGACAGTATTGATCCCTGCTCGATCGCTTCCTTTGCAGATAGGATACGATTCCATAACTCACAGTCGCAAACCATTCTTGATGTTATATGAGGGGTAGGTCTTACGCTATATAAGTGTCATTTTGCGATCCTGTTGTAGAATGTGTAAAAAGGGGCTATCTACTACGACAACCTAAGGCCCATTGTACATCTTCACATTCCTGGATATCACTGCCCTCTTCCTGTTCCAAATGTGTGCTGCAATCAGCTGTTTACTATCAAAGAACTGAGATGATGAAGGGGAAATAAAAAGAAAAATGAAGAGACCCTCGTGTGAAGTAGTCGTGTCTAGACTTCGTATTTCGCACCACATCATTAGTGCAAGTAGCCTTCGATAACATCATAGGCAGAGTGACGTTGGATCTCATCTAGTGAACTATGAGGACTACGTCAGACATTATGCACAAGTTCCCACCATGCTTGATAGGTAACAGCATAACTTGACGGGATCTTCTATGTCTCAGAAAGGATTTATCAATCCATCTTCATTATGATACGTATGTATTTACCCCTGCTAACGCAGCTAGTGTCGAGTATATAGCCAATCAAGTTAAAGCTATATACCTATTAGCGTAAGCAGTCGACCAATTGGGTGTAGTAAACTCGGGCTAATAATGTAAGACGGTGAAGTATGCTGCTGAATGTGGGCTTTTATCGTAGTGTACCAACAAACTCCCGTCTGTTTGGTAAATGGGACCTCCTTATTGGTATCTCGATCCAGAGGAATCCGCTGCTAGAATGCAAGCTGAAGGCACTGAATAAGTATCTGTAGGTAGTTCAACTATTGTCTGCAAGGACCTGTAGATTCAGCTAACCCACAGTTGTGCCACTACCGTCCATGCACGCAGCCCAATAAATATACCAATTATGTCATTCAACGTGATCTATCAGTCGGAGTGGCCCGAAGGAGAGGTTTTACGGAAAATTCAACTGCATTCTACTGCATTCATCTTTTAGTTATTTGCTCTCGGTCATATCACAGTATAATCCACACTCGACGACAAGTGATGTGGGTGCCGGAACAGGTCAACTTCTTCGGATCTCAAAAGCAACATCCTTGCAGATACATACATGCCCCTCCGAAGTTGTGACAGCTTTAGGGCCAATTGCTAGAGCTACCATGCATGGATGGTCCCGATGCAGGCCGAGATTGGTATTTCGATGAGAACCAAGCATCGCCTTGGTCTCTTAGATATTTACACTAACAAGCGAGAAGGAGTCTAGGCCAAAGACATTTCGACAACACGACCGAATAGTGTCTCTGAGGAAAGCTAAGATCCGCGATTAGCGTATCCGGGGAGAGCTGATACATGATCGGCGTGGCCGGAGAAAACAGCTCCATAGTTATGTGTAGTGATACGGGCTCGGGATTCCTTGCGACTTGAGCGGCATGACTACCCCCGCTCTAGACCGGATCTCTTCCACATCGCTTCCAGTGCCCAACATCATGATATGTCCTGGTCCGTGGCGTACCAATACAGACTCACCCCGCATCTCGAGTCGCCCAAAACTGCCCGAATCGAGATACATCTCCAACCACAACTGGACTTGAATGGGCGATGAGGCTGCACATGCGAGGTAGTGACCTAAAATGGAATTGGTCTTCATTGTGGCGAGCTGAATCGATGGCTCCTAGGCTGGGGCACGGTTGAGGATTTTGGTTTGGACAATATATTAGCGGGATGAGTTCCCAAATATTCCACTTCTACTTTCCTCGACATTCCAGTGAAATTCGCATCACACAGACACAATGGATAAGAACACAATGGATATAGGGCTTCGCTCGTATCTCGGGCTTGCTCAGCGCGGTCTTCCGCTAAGACCCATATACGGTCACATCTTCACTATCTTTCTCAAGAAACGTGATAAGGACACGCAAACAAAAGTTCTTAAGATCATCCAAGACCTAGACGAAGAGATCAACACAAACCATCCTGATGACGCCTTCATTGCCGGCTTTGCCCCTGCACTTTGGGGACAATGGATTGAACGGGAGATTCCGATCTCAACTGATGTCCTCAAACACGGCCTCCATTTCAAGGACACCGGCGGAGATGTCCTACTATATATCAAGTCGCGTAATAGTAAGGCCGCAGCGGCGATTGTCGCAACCTTCATTCAAAAGTTATTCCCACTTGCCAACGACATCCAGACTCTGGAGTTGGGAAAGCGTCCAGATGGTCGAGTCATGGGTGGTCGTTACGTCGATCATATCACCAACCCCAATGACCCTATCAGCTTGGCCGAAGACATCTTGGTTGGTGGCGATGGCCCAGATAGTGGAGCCACCTTCGGATTCACACAAAAGTTCGTCTTCGACTGGCCCGATCTCAGCTCGCAGCCCGGCGAGGTTGTAGATGCTGTGATTGGGCGGCGACCGAATGGCGAGATCATTTCTCAGCAAGCTTCCAAAATCGCCAATGCCCACATTCACCGTGCTCATACCCTAGACCATAACCGCGACCAAAGAAAACTGCTGCGTCAGGCTCTGCCGTATGACGACTCCAACGGACATGCTAGTCGCGAAGAAGGCATCATGTTCGTGGCCTTCTGCAACGAGCAAAATCGGTTTGAGGAAATCCTAAAAAGCATGCTCGGCGATCGTCCGGAGAGGCCTCTTGACCGTTTGATGGACTTTGTACAAGGTGAGGGCGGTACTTATTGGTACATTCCATCAGCCCATGAACTAGGTGTTTCTGGCGTAAGGTGCGGAGACGATACCTACGAAGATTCGCACTGGAAAGTTCGAAGCAAAAATGGTTACCTTTTCTATAACACCCAAGACTACATGCACCAAATGGCAGAAGGGTATTATGTCGCAGGCGATCAGCCTAGTGTACGGGTGTTGAGCCTCCTGTCGAGGTCATTCAACCATTGGCGAGATGGGTGGATGAAGGGCGAACATTTCCCGGAGTTACCACATCTGAAAGATTTACTCTCTGTCGTTAAAAAGGATGCGGTCCCCGACTCGATTCTTGAGCGGAAAGGGCTTGCGAATTTCGCAACTCTAGCCGACCTACTCTCTTCGCCAGACTCCAAGATCGCTAAGGATACTGGCTTGGTTCGGATAACAGCCAAGGAGCTGGTCGTTGGCGCGATTCCCGACTTCACGCTAGGTAGAGGAAAGGAAGTGGTCCCGTATCTGACTGAAGAAGAAACCATAGCCGCTTGGTTGAAGTGTCAACTCAGCGAAGGATCGGCTATGGGGCACATCGTCCCTAACTTCCAAACTCTAGTCGATAAGGGGCTGGGAGCCATGATCGCGGATCTCGACAAGAGAGCCGAAGATGCGAGAAAGCAGAAAGACAGTGCTGAAACGGTATCCTTTTACGTCTCTGCTAGTGACTCACTCAAAAGTGTTCAGGTATACCTGAAGAACTGGGCGGGGATCGCTGGCAAGGCACACGATCAAGCTACTATTCTGGCTGAAAAAGCCAACATGGCTGATGTCAAGGATCGGCTGGAACGCTTAGTCGATTCCCCTCCTACCAGCTTCCAAGATGCTGTACAGCTCATTTTCACTCTCCACGCCTGTCTCCATCTTGTCGGTGAGCTCACTGCCTTCGGTCGAATCGACCAGATCCTCTGGCCCTTCCTTGAGAAAGACCTCAAAGAGGAGAAGATCGATCTCGACTTTGCTCAAGAGATCATAGACTGTCTCTGGATCAAGATTGGCGAAAACGCCTTTGTCAACCGGGCTTTCATCTACGACTACAGAAGCTACGGCACCACCTCCGTCAACGGCATGGGCGGCAACTTCCCACAGGGCGGTGGCATCAACCAGTGGGTGCAACAAATCACCATCGGCGGCTACAAGCCCACGAATTCCGAAACCCCAGAGGGTGGTGCCAACCCCGTCACCCTTCTATGCCTGAAGGCAGCACGCCGTGTTCCCGTCAACGCACCCAGCGTCTCGCTACGTGTGTATAAGGGCATAGGACAAGAATACATCGACGAAGCCGCCAAGTCGATCCTCTCAGGCGGTGCCCACCCAGTTCTCTACAACGACGACAAGCTATGCGAGGGTCTCTTCCGCTCCGGAGAGACCGTCACAACCGCCTGGTCGCGCAACTACGCGGCCGACGGCTGCTACGAGCCCATGATGACCGGCGCGTCCGAGTTCACCTTCACCAACGTCGAGCCCATGGCGGCGCTAGAGCAGACTCTCAACCAAGGCTCGACCTACGGCGCCGCGGGGTCGGTGCATCTGCGTGGTCTGAAGCAGGCCTTCCGCACCCCTCCACCGTCCAAGATCAATACCTTCGATCAACTCAAGGAGCTCTTCCTCCAGCAGCTGGCTTGGCTCATACAGCGGAGTTATAACACGGTGCTAAGCGCCTACGGAAACTACGTGGGTATATGTCCTTCGCCCATGCTCTCCGCGCTCCTAGATGGCTGCGTTGAATCCGGACGCGATCTGACTGCTGGTGGCGCGAAATTCCATATGAGTACGTTGCTTTCACTTCCTCTTCTCATCCCTTCTACCTTCCCGTATGCCACTTCGCAATTATGGGAACCATGATGCCTAATTATACTCAAACTCTACTCATCTCTCAACGCATTATTCCAAGCAAAACTAACACACATTCTAGTCGCACCACTATGCATCGGCGTAGCCAACACAATCGACTCCCTCTACGCAATCAAGAAGCTCGTCTTCGACACCGAGTCCGCACGCGTGACTCTCCCAGAACTCGTGCGCTGTCTGATTTGCGACTGGGGCTACAACATGATCGAACCCTTCCAAGACAAGAGTCTAGGCCCCGCCAACGCAGCCGCCAACGCAGTGCGGTACCAAGAGCTGCGCCAAGTCGCGCTCAAACTGCCCAAGTGGGCGAGCGGCAACCGCGACGAAGAGGTCAGGGAACTAGGTAAATGGTTCATCGACAACATGGTGCAGATGTGCGTAGACGCCGTGCGCAAGCCGACGGGCCTCAAGCCCGTGCTAGAAAGCATCTACGCCAAGCACGGGCCCGACTTCGAGTTCCTCGTGACCCCTGGCGTGGGGACCTTCGAAGGGTTCGTAGGCGACGGGTTAACGTGCGGAGCCTCCGCCGACGGACGACGCAGCGGCATGCCCATTGCCTCAGACATGTCGCCCGTGCCGTCGCCTCAGGATCTGCCCGCTGCGGCGCCACGTAATAATATCTACAAGGCGCTTGAGAGCTACAAGGACGAGAGCGTGGAGATCGGCATCTCGAACGCCGCGCCCGTGGACATGAATATCCCCGAGGACTTCCCGCTCGAGAGCCTCAAGGAGTTCATCCGTGCGTACGCGGAGGGCACCGTCGGCGGGAACTTGCTGACGCTGTCGTGTGCCGATCCCGAGACGTATAAGGCTGCCTCGGAGGATCCGGAGAAATATAATCTCCTGCGTGTCCGTATGGGTGGGTGGTCTGAGTTCTACCCTACTATGTTCCCTGATTACCAGGAGCAGCAGCAGCGGAGGCCGTATTTCGATGTCAAGGAGACGACGCAGTCTGAGGAGTATGTCTGATGAGATGGTGTGATATTCTGGAAGGATAAGAAAAAGGGGGCCTGGTTTTTCTTTTGTTGAGATGATAGGAAATGATATCTCATCAATAAGCTGTCTATACCTAGTTCTACAGGTGACTACCGAATGAAGATTTAGGGTAAGCGTTCTTATATGAGCTTTGTATGAAGCTATATGATGTGAGTGAAACTCCTTGTGTTAGTAGATAAAATTCACTATCCATTTCTAGATGTCATATTCCTAGCCACATCTGCCACTCACTGTGCGCTCGGCCGAATGTAATGACTGAAGCCTAAGATTGATTACCTGCTCAAAATATAATCTGCGCATGAGAAAATGGTAAAAATTCAGAAGTTTCTATGCCGCAATGGCAATACCTACATAGTTTATTACCCTGCCTCTCACTCTTCCACAACGAGACCATTAATAGCAGGCAACTCGCTCCCTTTCATCATTTTCCACTCTGACCCTAATTATTATGAGAACTTACAGCTGAGCATGAGAGACGAGATCAGACAACCCACTCCCGCCTAAGGAATATTAAAAATCAGATAGTAGGCCCACTTAACTTTAGATGTTGAAGCGATCCCGAGCTACCTGTTGCCTCTATTTACAAGCAATGATGGCAATTTTGTAATTAACAGGGAAGTAGTGCCAACATTTACATCCGAGGTACTTGAGTCAAGGCTTAATCACTCTTCACACCTGCATCTTTCATGTCCATCCGTGCTATGTAGTGGGTTGCAATGTTGATTAAGCTAGACGCTAAGCGTCATGATTGTGTGATATCAGTACATGTCAATGCTTCCCAGCAGGGATATGGATCCCGCTTCAAGCGAATACGCCTCAAGTGCAATCATTGCCATCCGGACAATCCGTTACAGTCCTCTTTACGCCTTTGGTGAAAGTTGAGATGAGGACAGTGAGAAAAACGTTTCGAGATATGAAACAGATCTGGATGTAGGGACGTCTGGGAGGGCCTATTCAGCGGCCTTCTTCTTCTTCTTGCCGCCGCCGACATTGCTCGTCTCAGGGACTGACGACAGATGAATCAGGAGTGTCCCCCACTGCTTCTCCCTTGTGTGCTCCCGCTCGTCTTCTTTGACCTTTGACATCTCGTCTTCCCAGCTCGGATGCGCTGGTGGCCACTCGAAGCCCTTTAGGTACGGCTCGGTGAGTTCATCGTCGGCCTATAAGATGGCGTATTAGCTTACGTCGGATGACAGAGAGTTGCGTAATAGTCTGGTCTTGGGTTTGGCCGAGCTCACCTTCTTCTTTTGTGTCTTGTAGATAGCATCAAATGCATCTTTGATTGTGACACCAAATTTGTTCCGCGCCGTAACCGTAGTGCCGAGTGGGAATTGCAGGTCGATTACTCTTACTAACGGGTTGACCAGTGGCTTAGTGAGAATATCCTTGTCGTCCACACTAGTGGCTGATGTGTTGATCTTCCTATATATTCTTGTGAGTATGCCGTATAAATAAAATAGAAGGGATATGGAATAGCGCCTACCAGCCAGATTTCTGTGTTTCCACAGAGACCTTAAGCGCGGTCTTTGTGTGGTCTATGAATCGTTAGTTCCGGATCAAGAAAATTGGGGTTATAAAGCCTTACACATCTCCTTCACGCTGGGTACGCCGGGGACGCTTGAGCTCTTCCTATGAGCCTTCTCCTTTGGTGGTGAGGATGAGAGGCCTTGGACGGCGGAGTCAACCTTGGACAGAGGTTCCGTCATGATGAATTGGTTGTGTTTCTGAATGCGAACAGCACGGAAGTTAGGTGGATGAGCTCGTGTCGATTCAGCTTTCGGCGCATCTTGTCAGCTTCGAGAAGGATTGACGAGGAGAAGCTCGGTGAGTTTACCTTTGACAAAGCCGTGAATTGACTACAATGGCGAAATAATACTGTAGGATATTGATTGCTTCTTCTGCTGCTGATGACGCAGGAACAGAGACTAGTACGTAGGTAATGAGATTGCTTTGTTTGACGAGTATTTCAGATACGAGAGGGGAAGCCTGAGAGAGCCGAGAAGAGGAGAGGAAGAAAGAAGGAGGGGAAGGTCGGAGGACTAATAAAAAGGGCGCGTTGAAAGGAGGGCAGAGGAGGGGTTCCTGTCGCAAAATGTCTAGAACTGGCTAAGATGGGCAACTGCTGCTTGCTGGACTGCTGGGTTACTTGGTTACTTGGGCGACTAGGGGCTGGGGCTACGTGTTTCCAAGGTAACACTGTGAATAGGTACATATATAGGTAGGTAACCTACATATAATATATGTATGTACCCTTATATACGTACCTACCAGGTAGGTAGGTATGTATGTGGCTAAGTTACTTGTAAACAGTACCAGTAGGTATAATACAAACATTCAAGGTATCATAGGTAGATGCGGGCACGCACAGAAGAGTGAGCACATATGTATGGTACCTTAGGGTGAAGGAGAGAGACGAGGGGTCGAAAGGTGTAGGTACATACATACAACGTTCTGCACACTGCACATGTGAAGGGATGGATCGACAGACCAGCTGATACAGTTCCTGTTCCTCGTTGTCGCAATTCGCTGTCGTAATAGGCGACAATACTTACTACTTACCTAGCATGGTATGACGCGCGGGGTCGAAAGACAATTAAAGGCTGGGTCATAGCTATAAATGCATGCTGTACCTACTTAGGAGGCTGTAGCTGTGAAGCCTAAACATTCCATTTGGAATTGGCTGATAGTGCAGCAAGTAGCTTTGCTAATTGAGAAAGTCGCGGCTGCAAAGGACCAGTGTGGTATGATACAAGATGTAATACGTGTAATACATGTCGACTATCGGCGACATCGCGTGACCTGACCTCAGGCTCTGATGTTCAGATGGCTACCTGGTACTGGCGTGATTTCCACCTATCACCCACTATTCCGCTGAACTCCGCTACAGTGCTAACATAGTAAGGGCTTGTAGAGCGCGAGAGCTTCTGACGAACGTATCATCATGCATAGCTTGTTACCCGATATGGTTTGGCGTCTGTTATTATTGGCCTGCCACAGCTACGCTATTGTGTACAAAACCTGGGGTAAAATCCGGGGCGATGGGGCATTTCCCTTCCAGTTCTCCTTCCAGACCCGTAATGTTGCTGTACAGCCACCCAGTTTAGACCCAGTTTGGTGGGGTTCTGAACCTTCGATGAGAGCATATGACGTTGGGCCAGACCCCTCATCAGGAACAGATCCTCGCCGGTGCTTCTTCCGAGAGCGCCTGTTGAACAAATTGGAGTAGCGGGAAACGGAAGACTGCTTTTCAAGCTTGGGTTCCAGGTGCATCCAACAAAATGAAACGGTCACATGCTCAACTTACTGGCTCTTCTCACTCACCAACGGCTGACTGAGACCTTGGGGGGCTGTGAGGCCTGGCCAATCACGGCACCCGGCACTTTCAATGGCATTCACAAATTACAGTATGGAAATAGTAATGGGAAAGACAGAGTCTAGGTCCTGTCCAGGTAGTCAGAGCTTACGCAGTACGCTTTATGTTGTACCATGGCGGATGATCTCCTTATTGGTCCTATGCAGGTAGGCTTGGTGGCCTTGGTAAGTTGCGATACACAAGCGCTAGTACATAGTAAGTATGAACACAGAACACAGGCACAGCTAGCTGCCTTCTCACTTATAATTCTAAATAAATCTTGAAACAATTTCGGATTTCCACATCAAAGGCAACGTGCCTATAAGGCAACCTTTCTTGCTAAGAGATTCGTATGGTCTGTTCATGCTGAGCTTCAGTGATTGTCATCATTCACACAAAACATGCAACGACAACCCCGCTTTCCCCTTCCCAAGATGGCTTCAAGAGCGCATTTAAGTGGAGATGGCAGATGCGGGATTGGGTTTCATTTCTGGTCAGCCACAGGACACTAGGACACTACCTAGGTACCCAGGACTACCTAGACCCTCGGAAATCCTGCTCATTGCCATCTAGCCACAGATCATCAAATGCAAGGGAAAGCGCAATCGGAAGGCCGGTAATGGAACGTCAATGCAGTAGCTGTCTTACCGCAGAATCCGATGTTTGTCGCATCTAGTTACAGACAAGGTAAGCTCGGGAGATACGCGAGCCCATGGTGCCATCGACAATCGACATCAGTCGATCGTGGCCTGTTTACGATGGATACTTATAACTAGAGCCAAGCTCGCGTCTCAGCGTCTTGCGCGACACGACATGATTTATTTCACGATGTCCGATCACTCACAGATGACAAGGTTCGAAGAAACGTCATATTGATATGGATTGTATTGTAACCGAGGAGTGAGAGAGCGATTCCTCATTCTCAAAGCGCCACTTTGCATCAACTGGCCACCCAGATGGTCACGCAGACCACACCCAACACTATCCGCCTTCCTTCGACAAACATGATGTGATGCCCCATTATGATTTCAATAAACGTCCGCATCAGCCTGAATAACGTCCCACGAGATCGGATTTGATTCACCACTCGCGGTGTGGCTGTTGTTCGGCTTCGCCTGTCACGTTTTTCACCGTGTTGTCCAACACGCCTGTGGTGCCTTTGACCGTGTGGCCGAGACCATGAGTCGCCGAACCGGCAATGTTACTCACGCCCTCGGTTGTTGATCTGACAGTGCTAGTGAGGCCCTCGGTCGTTGAGCCCGCAATATCGCCCACGCCTTCGGTCGTTGCGTTCAGGGTATTGCCAACGCCCTCGGTGGTCTTGCCGACGGTTTTGTTAAGGCCTCCCATGAGACCGCCTTGGCCTTGGGCCTTTTCGCCGCCTGACAAGATGTTATTAACGCCGCCGACAATCCCCTCTAAGAGCCCACCTTCTTGTTGCTGACTCTTGTCTGTTTTACCTGCCATGGTTGTGATGATGCCGAGAGTGTAAAGGGTGCAAAAATTTGAATTGTTTTGCAAGTATTGAAGAACGTCTTGTTTAAATTCTGGATAATGATCTTCCAGTGCTAACCTGAGTTGACGAGCTATACTTCAAGACCACTAAGTCTTGCAGAACAGCAGTGTTGTTATACGATAGAACGCCCAGAGAACCGAAGGGGAGTTTGCCGCTCACCGTTAGTACCCGTCTCTCGTCATTTGGCGACGACGTAGCATCCTCGTCATGGATTCACGGAAACAAAACGATGCATAACTGATGCTGGGATGATGCTATCACGTCGTGACACACTAGCACAGTCTGTAGATGCTAAATGCGGAGAATGCCCAAGCTTCCACACTCACGATAATCCTCAAACTCTATTGAGGTCAGGAGTTACACTCTACTTAATCACCCACGAAATGATCCCTACTTGTTTATCAGATACACCCATGGAAGCTGATGTGCCTCGAAGTCATGGGGTCATGGACACATGTCAGGCGAGGGGCGACTACGGCGATTATCCTTTCAGACGGTGGTTAACTAACAAACTTTATAAGTGTTCAGTATGACGGTTATGTCTGGTCGCTCCGCATGCAGATAATCGAAGTCACCCTGAGTTCCATGGAATCAGAATGATAGACTGTTTTATTGGCGTTACAGATCAACACCCGTGGACCTTTCCCTATCATAACCGTGAGAACGCCCGCTAAAATAACACTGAAATCAACGCGCCAAACGAGAACTTAGGCTAGGACAAATGACTCGCTGACCCTGAGTTCTTGTTAAGATGCGGTTAACGGCTCTGGTTTTTGACCCTTGAGCTCTTGACGTGGTTGATCTGAAGTATCCGTGTCTGTGGAAGGTTGTGCGTGATCATGCTGTCCCGAGCTCACATCAGAGGGCTCCGCCTCTTCCTTTGCGGGCTCGTTAGTGCTACTAGCGTCCTTCTGTTGCTTCCTACTAAAGATGTTTACCGTTGGTCGGGGAATCGACGGCATTTGTGGCATTGATCTAGGCACGAATGACTTGAAGCTCGGCCCTGATGGCATCTCGGGCATCTTAGTCGGCACGTATGACTTAACCCCAGTTCCAGCTTGCTGTGCAATCTCCATGAGATAACGCATGTAATTGCTCTTTTGTGCTTCACTTGTGTCTGCAACAGGGGGGACGTCATCGTCGTCATCAGGAAGTGGAACAGCCGCGGCCGCAGCTGTAATATCGAGAGGCGACTCATCAGGAATCTCGATTTCTTCGTCCTTGACGCTTGCGACTCCTTCTACAGTAGAATCAGAGCCAGCAACGATATCATCCGTCTTTGGGACCTCCTGGCCGTCGGGAGTAGTAGTGACAGGCTGTTCAACCGGTTCTGCGGACGGCTCGATGAACTTGGGATCATCCACGATGACAGAATCATCATTAAACCATCGAACAACGAGTTTACTAGCCTCTTGCATCATCTGTTCATACTCGTCGTTCTTATCTCGAATGAACATGCTCATATGCGCCTGGACTTCATCATCTACATTTTTGATGATTCTTCGTGAGAAGAGGTGATATGCTTGATGGTCCTTGGACGGAATGGCGCAAAACGTGCGCTCTGGGACGAAGTAGCCGCCACTCCACATGCCATTTTCGCCAAGAGAGGTGAAGTAATCGTGAATCCCTATACCCTTGAGGAGCGCCATACGCTCCAGTCTTCGGGCCAGTTCCCGTTGCTTCAAGAGTGCGCCGACGAACGTAAAGTGGTCTGATAGGTATTCGAAAGAGCGTCCGACGTTCCCACGGTTGATATACGCCAGCCCTTGACTGATCGTATCAACGCCTTGCTGATAGCCCTCTGTAATAGGAGTCAGTTGAAATCTGACAGCTTTGATAAGGAATGGAAGCGTTCGTAGGCAACACCAACTCTAAAATCACATAGAAAAGGGGGGAACCACATACCTTTCACCGACTCCTTATTCAGATTCCGCATACTTCGCATGCCATCCATGATCTGTTGTCGATGCATATACGCCGCGACGCCGCCCGCAGCGATTGCACCCACGGTCCCCGTCTGCACAGCGACGAGCTGCCATCCTTTCCACGCGGGGTTCGAGGTGACCACTCTTGAAGGGAGCTTCACGGCAGTCTTTCTGAACGCAGTCTTCCCGAAGGCCGCGGGCGCAGCGGAAAGGGCCGTCATGACGTTGAAAACGGTGCTCACCTTCTGATAGTTCGAGAACGCGCCGTAGACGAACATTGATCGCGCGAGCCCGTTGAAGGGCGTGTCGAAGGTTAGGATCCCTTGTATTAGGGGGAATATGGGCGCGTTTGATTCTGGGTCGTGGGTGAGTTTTTCGTTGAGGATTAGGAAGAGCGTGTCGGATGCTACGAAGCCTCTGGATTGTAATACTTGTTAGGTCGAATACATGTCGTGTTTCCCTTTTAGGGTCTTGAATAACTATTCGAATATCACTTACCCCATCGAATGCGCAACCAATATCACACCCACATCTCGATCATTCGGCGGCCATGGAGTTTCACAATGTGCCTTGCGCACGTCCATCACTCTTTCTTTGAGCCTGGCAAGTTCTTAGCACCGTACCTTTCCCACACAAGATGTACCGCTCCATAAACCTACCATGCAAGAAACGCGACCGAGCATTGTCCCAGCTCGCCCTTGGTCTCGTACTTCGGGTAGACGACGGACTCGACCTTATCGTCGGGCAGCTGTTTCGCAACCTGTGTCTTGAGGTCGTCTGGGAAAGTGCGGAATGTGTCGTCGTCGCCCTATTCTTAGAGTTAATTAAAAGGCTGTGTTGTGAAATAAATGATCAGGCATGTCCGTCGGTTTACCTTGAAGCCGTGCAAGAAGCACAGTAAGAGCGTTCGCGGCATCGTGTTGTTTTGTTTACGCCTCGGGTTGATGTTCTCGAGCTGATGCTGACTGATGGGAAGGCGTATAGTAATTATGCTGAAGTGTGTAACAATGTAAGAATATGGATTTTTATGGATATCATGAGTCCCGTGGCAAGTTACAGATCTATAGTAAGGTCCTCTACCCCTCGTGGTGGTTAACGTGTTACCTGCTACCTACCGCATCATTTATGCGCCACCCTCCATTGCAGCTTCCGGGTACGTCATTCAACGTCATTGTTCTTTATACTATCGGTTTTCATTAGATCCTTGATTTGATCACCCCTAGGGCTTCAGTTATAGGCTGGAATTATAGCGTGGTTTTTTGCATGGCGTTTTGCTGAAGCATGTGAAACTACTAGAGGGCATCACGAATGGCCAGGTCTAATCCTCACGCAGTTATCGCAACTTGAAGGTGAGATTCTCGACGAGAATCTCAATAATTATCTGGAACAGGAATTATTGTCAATTATCAAATATCGTACAAGCCTAATTTTCCCAACTAGAAGACCCAAGTAAAATAAGATGAGAAAAAAATAAACAGTAGACCATAACTCATAAAGCATTAACATGAGCTTCCAAACCAACCCAACCCATCATACATATTACCTCCACATGATAGAAGTACATCCGTAATTTTCAACATCTGACATGAGAACATATCTCCCGTCGTAATAGTAGTTTTTAAAATGTGACCGCTTATTTCTTCTTACCACCACCAGTAAGAGGAGAAAGAACAGCGCCCAATCCAAGGCCATCAAGGACCTTGTTAAGACCTAGGCCGCCTAGGAGGTTATTAACAAGACCGCCCAGACCGAGACCGTTCAGCAGCTTGCCGACGAGTCCCAGGACACCGCTGAGCAGGAGGCCGACGGCGGCAATGATCTGGAATAGGGGCTCGGCCAGCAGGCCCCAGAGGGGGTTGATGCCCTTCTTAGCCTTAGGTAGGTTCTCAAGCTTGCGCTTGGCATTCTCAATGGTCTCGGTTACAGTACCTGTGAGTTCCTTGAGAAGCTCAGCCAAGTGGAATTCTTCAGGCGTCGCCTCGCCGCCGGCGCTGTGGTGCTTGGCCTGCGCCGCGATGCGGCCGTCGGGGTCGAGTCCGCGGATCACACCGTTGGCTTCGGTGAGGATCTTGCCGCCTTCTTCGATGAGGGGACGGACTTGTTTGACGAGTTCTTCCTCGTCACGGTCATCTTCAGACTTGGCTTCTTCTTGGTTGATGCGCTGTAGATAAAGCTGTTAGTTATAGTTCTGTAGACAATATGCATTCAAATATCACGTCGACTTACGTCCACAATCATCCTGCAAATAGGCTTGATCTTGTCAAGCGACTGCGCAAGACAGTACGAGATCTGCTTGGCGATCTTCGCATCCTGTTCTTTCTTCAAGCGTTCTTCGCGCTCCTCTTCTGTCTCTCCTTCGGGCTCGGGCTCGGGCTCGGGCTCGGGCTCTTCCTCGGGGATCTCCTCGAGAAGCGAGCAGTGTCCGAGGACATTGCCCTTCTGATCGATGACATCGCCATCGTCGTCAATCTTCTTGCCAGCGCACTGGCTGAGCTCACCCGTAGTAAGCTTGCCGATGATGTCGCCGTTCTCGTCGACAACGTTGCCCTCGCGGTTCACCTTGCGTCCGGACATCGGGTTGACGTCCTTCGGGACCTCAGGCTCTTCCCAGCGCTCTGCGTGGCCTAGAACGTTGCCGTTCTTGTCGCAGACGTCGCCGTCGTCGTCTACGGGGCGGCCGGCTAGAACCTTCGGGTCACCGGAGACCAATCGGCCTACGACATCCCCGCCGGCTGTCACGACCTTACCCTCCTTTGTTACGGTGCAGCCTGAGAGCTCGGTGAAGGGGCCTTCTTTCATGCCCTCGCGCTCTGCCTCGGGAATAAGTTCGCACTTGCCTATGACATCTCCACCCTCGTTGCGGATGAAACCGTTCTTGTCGCACATCTTGCCGATAAGGCGCGCGAGGCTGCCCTCGACCACGCGGCCGTAGATATCACCGCGGGAGTCGACTGCGTTACCGGCCTTGTTGATGCGCTTGCCAGCCAGCGACGACATGTCAATCTCCGGCTCAGGCTCCTCGGGTTCAGGCTCCCAGCGCTCGGCGCGGCCTAGCGTGTTGCCGGCCCGGTCGAGGATATCACCGTCGGCGTCAACGGCCTTGCCCTTGAGCTTCTTGGCATCGCCCTCAACGACGATACCGACCTTCTCGCCGTTGAACAGAACGTCACCGTTTTCGCCGACAACAGCGTCGGGGAAGTCTTCGAACGGCGAAGGCTCCTTGGCCTCCTCGCGTTCGCCTTCAGGGACCGGCTCGGCCTTACCGATGACTTGCCCAGCGTCATTGAAGATCTGGCCATTGTCGCCAACCTTCTTGCCAGCGAGGTGCTTGACGATGCCCTGGACGACTTGGCCCCACACTTGGCCCTTGTCGTCCACGACATTGCCGAGCTTGTTGACCTTCTTGTCTTTTAGAATCGAGTAGTCGATGGGCTCCTCTTCCGGCTCCGATGGCTCTTCCTCTTCTTGCCGTTCGGCGTGGCCAATGACGTTGCCGTTCTTGTCAAGGATGTCGCCCTCGGCGTCAACCTTCTTCCCGATAAGCTTCTGCCAATCATCACCGACCACGACACCGACCTGGCGGCCATCGAAGATGACCTTGCCGAATTTGTCGACTGTCGCGTCAGGGAAGTCCTCGAAGGGAGAAGAAACATTCTTGATGGCCTCAGGTAGGACCTCAACCTCACCAATGACGTTACCGCGGTCATCCCAGACCTTGCCGTTCTTGTCGGGCATTTTACCGGCCATCTTCTTCGGATCGCCGCTCTTGACTTTTCCGACAGGGTTTCCGTTCTCGTCAACAACGTTGCCCGCCTTGTTGATCTTCAGGCCCTCTAGGATAGAGAGGTCGGGTCCCGCCGCTTCTTCGGCCTGCTGTTTCGCGGCATCGATGGCGTCTAGACGCTCGGCAGCCTCGGGAACTTCCTCCTTGATGCGCTCAACGATGGTACCTTCAGGCACCAACTCGACCTTACCAAGCTCGGTATCGTTATCACCGAGGAGGTTGCCGTGTTCGTCAATGCCCTTGATATCCTTGCCTACCAGGCTCTTGTAGTCCTGCCCCTCGGCCAACTTGCCCAGGACCTTGCCGTTCTGATCCGTGATCTGGCCGTCCTCAGCAATGTTGAATGGGCTCTGGAACATGGCAATGACCTTTCCGGCAACGGACGAAGTGAAGGATGGGATCTTAATAGGTGCTTCCTTCTGAACTTCATGTAGAGCATTTAATCGGTCTGCCGCCTCGGGGATCTCCTCCTTGACACGTTCAGCCATGGAGCCCTCAGGTGCGATGTCTACCTTTCCGATAACGGTATCGTTCTCGCCCAGAAGGTTACCATGTTCATCAATGCCCTTGACTTCTTTGCCAATTAGGTCTTGAATATCCGAGCCAGCAGCTAGCTTGCCCAGGACTTTGCCTGATTGGTCGGTAACCTTGCCGCCATCTGCAATAGTGAAAGGACCGTCAAACATGGCGACGACCTTGTTTGCTATCGAAGGCGACAGAGAAGGAATGTCGTCCATGGGAATCGGGGCTTGCTCAGTAAGGCCTTGTGCCTTAGAGCCTATTGCCGACGGGACAGCGGATGGGGCGCCTTGAGCAGTTCCTTTTACTTGTTGTGTAGCTCCCTCTGCCGTTTCTCCGGCAGCTCCCGTTACACCCTCGGCGGCATCACCAGCAGCCCCTGTTACGCCTTCGGCGGTGTCGCCGACAGCTCCTGTTGCGCCCTCGGCGGTATCGTCAACAGCGCCTGTCGCTCCTTCGACGGCACCACCAGCGGTGTCCGTGGCACCTTTAGCAGTATCTCCCACGGCACCCGTAACATCCTGGGTTCCGGTGGCGTCTCCAACGGCGTCAGTAGCGCCTTTGGTCGTGTCGCCAACGGCACTCGTGGCGCCCTTCGCGGTCCTTCCTACGCCGCTCACGGCAGAACCCGCGGTTTTGGCAATGCCGCCGAGCGCGCCTCCAAGACCGCTGCCACCTTCATCTTGCTCCTGCTCCTGCTCCTGTTCCTGTTCCTGTCCCTGTTGGTCATTGTCGCCTAGCGCGGTGTCCTTAGTAGATCGTGTTGTATAGTTGAGGTTTGAGACTGCGTCATCTAGGGGTTCGGCCTTGCCGACCACACCGCCGTCCTCGTTTAATATGTCTCCCTCCTGCGTCACGACGTACCCGGCAAACTTAGACGCCTCGCCGTCCGTTACCTTGCCGATTGGGTTCCCGTCGTCGTCGACGACTTCTCCATTATCATTAATGCGGCCCGCCGCCGGCACCATCTCGCCTTCGTTGTCCCCACTCGAACTCTCGAGGTGCGACTCGGACACGTCCGGCATAGATCTCGGTGCCGACTGCTGGTTTTGAGGGGTCTGGGGGGCATTGTTTTCCTCCTGATTTGTTTGCGACGTGGCCTTGCCCAGGGGGCTGGTCACGTCCTTTGCTGATTCTGCAATTCCTGACATAGCAGCGGGATGAATTAAAGTTACAGGATTCGTGTATGTGATAAATCTGGTATGGGTATGGGTCTTAACTGTATATTTACTAGGGTTTTGTGTTTGGGGTTCAGTTGGGTGGTTGTGATCAGGCATAGTTTCCGAGTTACATACAGATTTTGAGGCAGTTGCCGCGGGTTTAATATTTAAGTTTGTGTCATGAGTCTTCCTCGATTATGAACGACGGCTCTACTTACGTCACTCATTAGTGAGGAACTAGACTTACTATATGATAACAATTCCTTTCTTCTCGCACTCCCCACAGGTTTGGACCCTTTGTACAGAGCGTTCGACGTCATGTCCTCTGGGTTGGCGTTGGAGATTCATGTGCAGAACGTCATTCGAGCAGGCCGCCACATGGAACCCATGCTGAGAACTGTACATATCGTTCAAGCCACGAATGAGGCTACTCTGCGTGAACACCACCATGTCGGTCCGAGAGTGAGGTGGGTATGCCATGACCAGCGGCGAGCTACCCGGCAGAACCTAGCGTTGCTAGTTGTTACCTAGTTACAAGACGTATAGTATTTAGGTAAAGCCAATGTATAACTGGACGCTAATCTTCGACTTGGATGGTCAACTTACTTTGTAATTGGCTAAGGGGAGAAGTTAGATGGTCAAAAACAAGAAATTCGACATGAACGTTCGTTTCACAACGACGCTACATGATGGGCTTTCTTCCGGATCTCGATCCCAGTGAGCCATCTCAACAATCCGGCGTGTAATGATGTGGTGTCGAGCAGTACTGTGCCGGGGTGAGATTCCTATGCTTATTCCAAGACATCTGATAATACTGGTACACAGCATGGAATGCCAGAACTGCCCAGAAGTTGGCATGTAGTTACATTTCTCTTGATCTCCATCAGCCACGCAAGCGATGACAGCCACACCTGGCGAGGGGTTCGTTACGAGTTGCCCAGGTTGGCTTGAAGGCCGTTAGATCGTCGTTTTTAGTATCATCGTGGCGCGGTCTTGGTATTCCACTCTATACGGTAGTGTATGCGGAGTGGTGGGTAGGTGTACCGAGAACACCAGTCTGTTACATGAATGGCGGATATTATGCGGGCCCCTCCTCGCCTGTTTCCTGCAGCAGTCGGCCCTGTCTAGCATTAAGCATGAAGCTGGTGGTCTTCTGGTGGGGATGGTGATACGCAGCTAACGTCACCCTGGTCAGCTTCCCACAGGTCCAAGATCTCTGAACCGGTTTTCCGCGGATCATCAAAGCCACAAAACAACTGATCGACATCAATTCAACGTCATAAACAGCTTAGTGTATGGAAGCCCACGAGGCTGAGGAGCAAAGCTACCGGTAAACAGCGTCTAGACATGCCATCCATTTTTTTTATTCATGGCGAATGCCGTTATTTTTGTACCAATGTACACATGTCTTTCGCATCTACATCGCTGAGTGATGTTGTGTTTTGAATGTTAAAAGTAGCGAGACTACTTAAAGTCCGTCGGCATATTGAAGATTTAGATTAAGAGCGTGCGAAGACGCACATTCCACATGATTTTCAGGTACGTTGGTGTTTGTGGCAGTATCATCGTTGTAAAAGAGATAAGAGTCAATTGATGTAGAGCCCTCTGTGGGGGGGATTCCTTATACACTGCTTCGCACCTTTTTCCAAATCTGGTACTTTTGTTTGCGGCGTCTCCTATTAAAACCCAATGAAGAGTACTTGCAAATCTGCCAAGCTCCATTTCCTATGAAATTCGTAGGCGGTCCATACGCCGCAGTCCTATCATTGAGATTCAGAAGGCTGTCGTGAAAATGTAGTAGGAATCCGTATCGTTAGCTGTATCCCATCCGTTGTCGACTTAACGTCCAGAAAGAGATCTGACGGACTGCCACCCGTATGTGCGTTGACTTTAGGTTTCTGCTCCTCCTTTGATTTCTCCCCTGGTTTCGCCTTAGAGGAAGATTTCTCCGACCCTTTCAGTGGCTCGTGGAACTTGCCGATAATCTTACCATCCGAGTCGAGAATATTGCCTTGATGGTCTACTCGAAGGCGGCCTAAGAGATCGCCTGGGATCTCAGTAGGGGACGGCGGATTAACGAAGTTTTGCGACACGTATCCCACGATCTCTCCGCCGTCTCCGTAGATTTCGCCGTCATCTGAGACCTTCCTACCCACCATTGCCGGTAGATCTCCAGTTGCATGGCCCAGTACCTCACCCGACTCGTCCACAATATTGCCGACATCGTCGACTACATGACCTGCCAGCCCCTGCGCCAATCTTCCAAGGTCGGCAGGAGGTGAGGAGTCAATATGAGGAATTTTCGGTATCTTGGGGATTGGTGTGATACTTGATGACGACCTGGCATGCATGGATGGGTCCAGAAGCTCTTCAGGGGGATCTTGCGAGCCATCATCTGATAGATTGGGCAAGTCACCAGTACTCGGTAGATTTTCGACGCTAGGTAGATCTTCAAAATCCCCAAGATCGTTGCTTTCTCTTCTTTGTTTTTCGTAATCGGGTGGGCTACTAGATTTCCCCCCTGGTCTTTGAAATGGAATTTCGATAGTCCGCTCCACGTGCGCCGGTCGACCCATGTTATCAATCACATGAGCGTCAGTGTCCTGGTCCTTAGTTTGAGGTCCTCCATTTGGCCGTTTCGTAGCATCCTCGGCCGCGCTCGGTATAGCGGGGTGGGCTGTCTGCGAAATGTTGGAAACATTCGGTTCTCCCATTTTGTTGCTGGGTGTCGCTATCGACTCGTTGTCTTCAGTGTCTCTAAACGTTCCACTAGCCGTCTTGGAAATATCAGCTGGTTCTGGTAGGTTGGGGGTTGTTCTGTCTTGCGATTGATGCTGCGAAGTGGCACGGCCCAGCCTCTCGTTTTTCAGGCCGTTAGTGACCTGGCTGGCGCGATTTCTCGGGCTTTGCGTGCCATCCGCCGAAGGCTTGGCAGCCCGGGGGGTGTTTTCCCCAGAACTATGAGAGCCGCCGCCGGTTAAAGAGGTCACGAAACTACTCATCTCGGGGAAGCCTTGGTCTTGAAAATACTTGGCAATGTCGGCTGGGGAATTGAGATTCTCGGCAGCACTGTCTATTTCAGCCAAGAGGTTGCTTGCTGTGTTCTCCGAGTCCCCTGTCAACTTGCCCGCTAAGCCCCCAGCCGAACCATCAGTAGACTCCTTCGCTAATGCTCTAGCGCGAGCTATTTTGTCCTTGAAACTTGGAGAGAAGCCTTTCGCACTTTGCGAGGCATCTCTAGAGAGGGGAGAATGAGCTTCCGTGCCTCGGCTGGCGGTATCGGCGGGAGTAAGGACATAGTTGTCGACCAAGCCGGTGGTATCAGAACCCACGGTTTCGGCCAGCTCGTCCGACGTAGTAGATACGTTCGTTAAAGGAGCAAGATTTGTAGACCTGGCGACGCTATCGACAGACGGTTCGTTCGAAGAGCCTGGAGACTCGGACACGACGGATCGCGGTGCATCATCCGCCGTCTTCTGTGCAGAGCTTGTTTGTTGCGCCAATTGAGAAGATGCCCGCGTTCGCGTCGGCGTCTTCGTTTTACTCGACGGTTTAAACAGCTTCTTTGGGGGCGTCTGGGGTGCCAAAGCGTCTGCCATGACTTTCACCAGGTATTGGATTTGATTCACACGAGAGACCAGGAAGATGGCAAAGTAGATGCCCAAGATAATATTGTGTATACGATCAATGTCAGCCGCAGAGATGGTCATCTATTCGTCAGCAATGACTGGTGCCGCTTTTTCTTTATAAACGGGTTTATATTGCATGGATCAGTCGATACACGGCATTTCTGAACTGGATACACCCAGGCCGATGGGCTAGTTTCATTGTAGAATGTCTCAGAGACTCGTGTCACTTCAGGAGAAGCTCCCTATAGTCTGCCCATAGTTTGCCCATAGCTTAAACGTGGGTGTGTAAGATGCGGGTTGTATTGCGTCATAGATCTGGGCCGGACGGCCATCACTCACCCACACTAATCAAGCACTGATAGGCGAGAGCAGGGGTCACCCCTAGATTCGGCTCTAGGCAGTGTTGGACCGAACTGTACCTAACTGTATCTTGGCACCGAGCAGCACGGCTAATAGTGGGTATATCCACTGATAGCTCGCTGTGCTTAAAATACCGTGCAGAGAGAAATATTAGGTATAAGTACTTAGGCATAAGGGATACAGGTATTGAACATGGGAAAATCAAATGAATTCGGAATCAGGCACGGTGGAAATGGAAATTTGTAGGGAAGAAGTCTACGAAACAATGATATCGATCGGCCGATGGATGTGGTGGCCAGCATGTAAGTAGTGTAAGCATTGTTTCAGCGATGGATGGATGCGAATGCATGAAAGCAAGGGCAAGGACCGAACATTAATTATCATTGTCAGATAGCCCTATTTACATGTCATTGCGTTGTACTGTATTTAGCCACAGTACTACACTCAACTTCAAGACTAGGCGAATCATACCATGTGTGTAGGTCACTTTGCAGCCGCTCCCAAGCAGCCAGATCTACCACCCAGATAGTAAAGGGAGCATAAAACACACGTCAAAATATAATCTCTGAGAAAGACCAGATGGGTAGTCATCTTTTATTTTATTTACATGAGCACTTCTACTCCAGTACCCTTATTAAATAATATAGTCGGAAGTAATTTCCAGGAGACTAATGCTATATGTCAACCTCCAAAATCCCTTGTCCCCAACGCCTGTTCTAAGGAATATTAGTTGTTAAATAGGGGGCCGCTTTTCAAGCTGATCCAACTAATGAATCAGGGAAACCTTATTGATGTCTTTCGTTCGCCTTCGTCCGCATCTCTCATTAGATTTCGGCCGAATTGCCGTGTTCGTCTCGCCTCCTGTCATCCAGACAGAAGTCGGACTGTCATGAGCAGTAATTCGTCATTGGGTTACAGCTCTCCCATGTCGTAATGCCGAGCAGTTGTGCCGACTCTTATAATAACTAGCATCATTCACTTCGCTAACGGTCAGTTCGGCTGCCACTTCAACGTTGAGAGGTCGATGAAGATTTGAAGGGGGTTAGGAAAAAAGGTGTATGATTATGCCCCCAAACAAAGATAGCAAGCTTACAAACTGCAAAATCACGTGTCCAATCCATCATCACAACTAATCTACCGACTGTACAGTGAAGAGACATGTGTGCCAAGGGGACGAGAAGTACGTACAAAAGTGATAGAGTCAAGTCTCCATGAATCCTCGCCTTAAGAGTAATTTCGATTTCAAGGTTAAGATCAAGGCGCAACTGTAGCGGTTTTTTCTTTTGCGGCTGCTGCGTCTGCATTTGTTGCTGTTGCTGTTGCTGTTGTTGCATTTGCATCTGCTGACGTTGGTATTCCTGCTGTTGTCGTTGCTGCTGCTGCTGCTGCTGCTGCTGCTGCTGCTGTTGGCGATGTGCTAATTGCTTCTGTTGTACGTTTTCTTTGTCGGAGTCGTCGGCCCATGATGGTCGATTACGACGACGCCGTGCCCGGCGCGAACCAGTCTGCGATTCTACTCGAGTTTCTTTTACAGGCTTCTTTTCCGTTTTTGACGATGTCGGTTGCTTGTCGGGTTCTGTTCTCCTGTCGCGATTTTGCGAATTTGTAGTTGTTTGCTGGCGTTCTGCTGGCCGGCTATTTTCTGATATCTCCTGTTTATCATCCTTCTCGTCGGTGTTATCCGTTTGACCTTCAAGGTCATCCGTTCCATTTTGTTGTTCCCCGTTCAGGTTTTGTGCTCCCGATTGCTCTTCGTCGGTGTTCGATTCGTTTGGCTGTGCATTGTCCTCTTCGCGATCTTGCTGTTCGCTGCTTGGCTGCTGAGTTTCATCTTCTGAGCCCGAAGACATGTTGACACGCAATGAA
This sequence comes from Xylaria sp. 218_066, assembly GCA_019843955.1. Lineage (NCBI taxonomy): Eukaryota > Fungi > Ascomycota > Sordariomycetes > Xylariales > Xylariaceae > Xylaria > Xylaria sp. 218_066. The sequence continues at coordinate 38,944 of JADKYC010000070.1, read as the reverse complement.
CCGATTTCGGGCGGATGAAATGGTAATTTCAATGGAGAATTTGGCGTTTAAACGCCCGATCCTACCAAGTCGCATCAGCTAGGACCATTAGTTTTATTCTCTGCTATCTAGGATGAAACTACTTACCCGTACCATGACGCAATTATCGACAAATTCAAATGTGCAGGGCTAATTACTGTCCCAAATACCTATGTATGGCAATCCTTGCTCAAGACCCCTGCTAATGCACGCAATTTTCCGACCCCCGTGGTGTTCTTAGATTGGACATCCCTGTCGCAATGAGGTCATGACACGGCCATAATCTTGGCTGGAGTGCTTGGAAGTGGGTTATACGATCGCGTCCGATCCGTCGGTGATACCAAAGCACAGGACCAGGGTTTCAAGCCAGTTTTTCCCTTATCCAACATTCGGAAAAAGCTGCCGCCACTTTGCCATCTCATTATTTTCTGATAGTCAGCGAAGTCGTCCTCAGGTTCCGGTGGGGTTGTTCCGCAGTACCACGCACATCACGCAAGCCTGTACTGTGCCCACCTCATGGCTCTTTCGACTCTAGGATTATTGACAGTCGGGGCAATTCCAACAGTTATTGGGGTTGCCGAGGCGATCGACGCTCAAAAGAAGCAGAACGCGCAAGCGAAGGAAAGAATCAAATTTCACCTAACAGCCAAATTCTCTCATGACGACGTCGCACCGCCACAAACTGCTTATGTAGTCTTCAAAGACAACAAGGTAACGCCAGAACTCTTTGAATTCACAGTGCTAAATTAATGCCCGCTAGCTCTACTTAGATCATCCAGAAAGTCCCGTAGAGGGTTTCCGTTTCAACGGTTTCTATTTTGGTTACCCGTGTCCGGAAGAGCATCAGGGTCTAGTCTCGCCCATAGCAGCCGATCCCCCTATGCTTAACTGGGTCTACGCGGATAAAGATACGGGACTACTCCGTCATGGAGGGAGAAAAGACACAGTTGGCCATGTTATAGGGCCTTGGAGCTGGACAGAGGATGAGGAATATTTGGTTCTGGAGGGAGAGAAATACTTTGTCGCTGTTCAGAACGACGACGGCTCCTGGTGTGTTCACTATGACAAAAACGGGGACCTGGATGAGGTAATGGCACCTCGAGATGTAGTAGAGATAGAACTTCATCGAGAGTTGCAGCTAGGTGTATCTAGTCGGATGACTAGAGATTAAGTATTATGTTTAAAGTAAGGTAATTTTCTGAAAATCGATACTCACGTATGGTTAAGCTCTTATACATAGACTTATCGGTATGAAAATTGCATTTGTAGGTCAGAAAATTATAGGTATACCAGATCCGGGACTAGGGAATACATAGGGAGTACATGCGGTCAACATATACCCTTAACAAATCAGGTGTCGTCCTTATCGCCATTTTCAGAGGGATCTTCCTCTAAGTTCATGTGGCTTTGACGTTAAGCCACTCTAGATATTCTCACACCAACAGTGTGAGTAGGAAGACCGCGGGTTTTCTTGCCGATTAAAGAAATGATGGGTAAGGTAGTGGTGTAGGAGGGTGTGTGGATTATCCGGAATATGGGCTGGGCTGGACACTATCCTAGTCGTGGTAATCCTGGTAGCATCGCCCATGACGTTGTCCCGGGCCATGGCACAACGATGCAGTATCGCCCCGCTCTTCAAAGCCCTGAAATTCATTCCCCTGACGTCGATACCGAGAAGGGACAAAAGTCAGATCTGGTCTCGATCGTTTTAAAGACTTAGAATTCATATACCCCATTGTCATCTAGTTCGACTCTTTTTGTCCATCTATACTATAGAAAAGAATCTACACCAGATCGTCTCATCCGCATCTTCTTACATTCACACTAAATAACTAGACATCAACATGTCTTCACCCAGTCCAAGCATTAGCCAGAGCAAGAGCAGAAGCCGAGGTGGCCGTCGCTCTCGCCGCAACCGTTCCCAAGTCCCAGCAGCACCTCAACCCGACGTAAATGAGGACTACGGCAGCGAAGATGACTACGAGGCACCTCAACCTCGCAGAAGACGTCAACAAACGCAGCAGCAGAGCCAGCAAGACCAGCAGGGTGGTGGACCTCTTGGTGGTCTGCCCGTCGTCGGCGGCGGCGGCGTCGGTGACGCACTACCTGTTGGCAACGTCGGTGAGACGACCAACAACCTCGTCAATAGCGCTAAGGGAACAGTGGGCAACGTCACCGGTAATGCTTTGGGCGGCGCCCTGGGCGGTGGCGGAGGTGATGGCGGCAAGAGCGATACGCTCAAACTGAGGCTCGATCTCAACCTCGAGGTAGAGGTTACCCTTAAGGCTAGAATCCATGGTGATTTGACGCTGGCTCTATTGTGAGTATCCTTTCCTCCTCTTCTTTCATTTCTCTCTCAAAACCCCCATTATTATTACGTGATTGTGTCCGGTCTATCTCCCAATCATCATGTGTTTCTCTGTTCTGCTATAGGCATTTTCCACGTTGTGCTTCCCCCAATTGTTCCTAGGCTGTATTCTGATATGCTTTTAAAGGGACGGTTGATCGTTTAATTTTGCGATTTCTGCGATATGGCACATAGATAACCCAAGAGGTAAAGCCACCGCTTTCCTCGATTCTTACTTCCCTCTTCTCCCTCTCTCCCCTGCCTACTACTATCTTCCTCCACTCTACACATCAGACTATTTTACACACGACTAATATATCTAAAAGAACGATGTAGTCAAAGCCACTTTCAGTTACTTATGTTTATTATTATTGTATGACTGGTGATATATATAAGGGCGTTTGGACAGACAGGGTCGGTCATTTGATTTCACGTAACAAATGAAGGACGAAAATATCCAGTTGGGCGGTTATAAGCGACTTCGCGGTTATATATATTCTGATACGATTAATACCATTCAATTTCCTACATTTGGAAGTATGACTATATTCGCAAACTCAGAAGCATTGATTATTGACTCGATTTGCCTAAGCTATTACTAGTTTCGTACTACTATAGCTAGAGATGATGCCCCTTATTTTCTTTTTTAGGCTGAGTTTAGTTAGTTGATACTTGCAACGTACTTACAATATCCCACTATCTTTGTCTCATACATTGTTCTTGATATGCACAAGACTTCTTGCTTGAATAGCTATTTAAGGATACACTTCTAGCCGAGTCAGCCAAATAAACATTCAAGTCAGGTAACAGAATTTGAACGGGTCCTCACAGCAAGCTCTACCCCCCCAAAAATATACAAAGCAAAGCTCTTACCTTCGCCAGACAAAAACTTGTTTGTGCTGTAAACGTTGCCTTGAACTCTTACCAGTGCTAATCCAGAACACTTCATTCATGGTGTCATACGGAATAACCCAAGGTAGTGGGAATGCGTATATCCGAGACCAGGGGTAAGATCATGTTGTTCATCTGTGATGCGGCGGTTTGCATATTCGCCTACCCGTCATTTGCCTGATCACGAAAACAGACGATAATGGATGATAATGGCAGATGGACAAAAGCGTAGCTTTCGTGTATGTATAGACCTAATTGCCCCTAGAGCTGAAGGGAATAAGTCAGTTTAGTATGCCCCCTTAGAGTTATAGATGATTATATGTGAATTGACACAGTTCACACCCCTCTATATTTTCCAAAAACATTTGCCCATTTTAGTACATCTTAGTTAGCCCGGTTTTAACAATGTTCTACCTGTTAATTTGGCAGATTAACTTGGTACGACCGGGAAACTACATTATGAAGATTCACTAAAGTGACAGCCTACAGCCTAATATGTTTCTTCGTGTCCAGTAAGACCAAGTCCGCAGCAAACCCGAGGCTGGTATTAATCCAAGAGCTAGAAAAAGATCACTTGGGGTTTACCTGAGGTTCAGATGGAATGTACGCACTGACTTACCTATCCAGTGATCTAGAACTAACACAATGCGGCTGAAGGGTTCACTAGTAATAAGTCCTAGCTAACTGCCAAACGCTTACGCATGCGTGCCTAAAAGGAGAGAGTTCCACAAGAATGCAACTGTGGACACGCATTTTCACAACAGCCTTGCTTCTGTATATAGAAAACAGTACGGGAGCTAGTAATTCACCTCGTATTAGGCCAGGAGCACGGCCAGTCGGCATCCAACTTAAACTGGTGCCTGTTCTGCATTGTTTCTATCTGAATCTGCGTTCGACTGTGATACAATACATGAATCAATAGTACCTCGCTGAGGAAAAGCAACTACAAATTCTGGCTCAAGAATTTTTGTCAAGCCTAGCAAGCTGTCGAGAAATCGAAACTGGTACATGCGTACTTGTGTACTTGCGTACTTGGGTACATCCTAAAATCCTGCGCCGAGCAATACACCCAGCTATCATTATATGTGGCTACTGCCATAATTAAGCTGTTTATAATATCCACGATGTCATATCTAGCACCAAGGCAACTGCTCTTGCCTTTGCTGGAAAAACAAGTCACAATATTTAAGGACAACAAACGAACCCTTGCGGAAACCATCTTTCCCATCACGCACACAACCATTTCCTTTCAGAACACCATCACACACCTGCATCTGTATCTTTGCAACAAGACATAGTAACAGGCACGCATCAGTCTCTTGTGAGTTGCCTCTATATAGTTTAGATCTTTGTTCATTATCTTATGAGCTGACAAAAGGCAGAAGATCCTCCAAATCTGAAACCCAGGTCCCTCAAGCAGAAACATCCTCAGACCCAGCTGTTTTTCGTGAGTTACCTTTGTATTGTCCAAGCACGTGTTAACCAGCCCCACAACTGACATAAAGCTTAAGATCTCCCTAAATCACGACCTCAAGTTTCCAACTACGCATCACAATGGCCACCACCACGTGCTGCCCTGACCTCGCAACCCTGGCCCACCAGGCGGACATCAACTACCAATTCAAGGTCCTAGTCAGCATCCTCGGCTGCATCCTTGTATTCTGGTTTGCCATGACAGTCTTCTACGTCCTATTCTTCTACAAGGTCCCGCAAGCTGAGCCACCCAGAGGACGAACCCGAGTTCGTGCCTCTGAGGCTGGAACTGAGCTCAGAAACCTGGGCCGTGATGGCCGCCGCCAGTGAAAGCTGTCACAACACGTCATGCCCTGGCACATAATGGACTCAAGACACTAAGTTAACGCATGAGAAATGTCTCTGGGGTTGTGGTTATTTGTGATTATGGATGGCGTTGAAGGGAGTCCATGTATTCATGCTAGTGACTTGCTTTGTTCACTAGTCACTGCTTTGACTTGACTTGATTTTCATGTGGTAGCTTGTTGCAGCTTGTTCTTGTCACAAGAGCAAAAGCTTGCAAAGCTAGGTTCTTATACCACCACATCTGGCACAGGGATTTTCACATCAGAGGGCCATGATTCAGCTTCATTCTTTGTAATAGCAGACGAAGAATACAACACCATGCAACATTAATGCAACTGATTATCCATGGTGAATTGCCATATCGTTTATTAGGAACTATCCTGTAGATACGCAGACTGGATTGAAAGAGAGAGAGATATATACAAGTGTCTATTCCACCTGCCTCCATCGCTGCTCTAACTCTCCCACAGCCAAACCAATTCTCCCAGATCCAAGATCCGCCGCAATGTTCATGGCCTGCTTCCCATGCGCAGCGCCCTGCAGCGCGTTGAGGTTGGCGAAGCCGGAGCCGACACCCGGCGCGCTATACGTGTAGGCCGAGCCGTATGTGTTCTGTTGAAATTGGCCCAGCATGGAATAGTGCGAGCTCTTCAAATTGAGCATCTTCTGCTGCTGTAGCGCCATCTTCGCCTGAGACATCATCGCGCGGGCCTGCGGTATTGTCTCCATGTATACTTGTCGTCGCTGCCTTGAGTACTCTAATAGCGGCCTTGGGTTCGGCGGGCTTGTGCTCCCGCACTCTTGGTACAGCGTCCGCATTCGCGGGCTGTACATCTCACACACTGGTCATCGCGGGTCAGTGCAAGATTTGGTCATCATCTTGTCGGAATAGAAGCGTTGTACCCCCGAAATGAGGGAAACGGGAGAGAACAACTTTGGAGATTACTTACTAATGCTGTCTGCCAGCGGAGCATCGTGGAGTTCCATCATCTCAGCTAGCGGACTATGCCGCGCAAAATCGAAATAACACTCCGGACAGATCATGCAGTCCCTCCACCCGTACCAGCGGCGATTCTCCTTATCCTCATCACGAGAACACGAAGGAATCGACGCGTACGACGAGGCATATTCATCGAGCGCCGTCGGATCAAGCGTCCAATACATCTCAAGCAGTCTAGGCACGAACTTCCATATCCTCGGGTGTGCCATATTGAAGCAGCAAAGCAACTTCGTGGCTCGCGGGACATCACGCTTCCGTCCCCAGAACTCCGCGACTCCCAGCGGCTCTACGATAGAAATGTAACACGCAGAACAGACGGCGAAATCCCTCGGATTCGAGGGAAGCGTATACCACACGCCATCGACGATGCCATCTTCCCCGCACGTCTTCTCGCCTTCGAGCCGCGCGATCACATCCCAGAAGATTTGCCAATCTTTCTTCTGCTCCGCCAGCGCCATGAGGATGCGAACATCGTATGCGCCGCAGACGCAACTGACCTTATTATGGAGGCCTTTCGCAACCTCCCACTTCCCCTCCTCCCCCGTGTGCGAGATCCGATCATAATAGCACGCGGAGCAGAGGACGAGGCCTCGCGGCCCGGCCACGGGAACGAACCATTTCCGCGCGTACACCATGGCCCCCTGGATCCCGGGACACGGCTGCATGACGAGGCGCGCCTTCGCCTCCGCTGTGAAACCAGCCCAGTCGTCCCGCTTGGCCTTCTCCTCGTACACTCTCTCGACAAACAGGATCGCCATATCGCAAGCCCAGACGGCGTCGTCGGGCTGATGTTGCGTGTAGGCGACGAAGTGGCCCGCGAACTGGTTGCTCAGCAAGGTATCCTCGCGACACGCCTCGCAGGCGATGAAGTTCGGGATCTCGCCGTTACGGGGGGCGAACCATTTTATCCCCTTAGCGAACTTCCCCTTGACGCCCTCTACGCCCTTGCAGTCCGGGATCGCGGCCCGCCTTCGCATCCACGCTATAACCTCCCGTAGAGACCCTGAGGCGACCGCGGCTTTCCAGAGGTGGTCTTTCATCCGCGTCTTACTAAAGCGGCATATGCGCGGCTTCCCGTCAGCGAGCCGCGCGCTGCGGAACGCGGAGTGAAACTCCGTTTCGTGGATGTGGTCGACGTAGCACCGCGAGCAGATGTGGAAGTCGGCTGCTTCGGGGTGCCAGTACCAGTCCGTCGCGAAAGTTATTGGACTGTCAATGCATGATGTGACTGCCTTTGGTGCTGAGGCACGTTGTGTTGCTGGGCGTGCCTGGGGGACTGCATTTTGCTGTGGAGGTGGATGTTTGGCTGGTGATGGTTGAGCATCAGGGGTGGGTGAAGTGGTATGGGGACGGACATAGGCTTTGTAGCGGGGCTGGCTATAGCCCGGCTGGGAATCCGAAGCAGAGGTGGCAGGTTCGTGAGAATGATTCTGTATTGGACTAGGAACTAGTGGTGTCTTTGGAGGGACAGGTGGCGTCGGGGACAGGTACAGAGATTCGAATGATGATTCTAGTGGAGGGTGTGTAGCGGGGGATATTGGCGGAGAAGCTTTGCCAGAAACACCATCAAGGTTATGCAAGTTAACTCTCTGATTTGAGGGTGCCCCTGAGGGTAATGTTGGACTACCGTGTGTTTTTATCGTTGGTTTCTCCGAATGAGAAGAAGTTGAAGCATCAGGAGATGCTTGCAAGATACTAGCTGGCGGCTGGCCCGTGGGAGGCACTTCACTGGGAGATATAGGCGCTTGCAAATCATTGTTATAGGCCTCGTCAATACGAGGTGAATTAGCCTGGTATTTGTCAGGTTCATGAGGAGGCTGTGAGGCCGATATACTAGACGAAGCTCCAACAGGACTTGAAGGGTGAGAAGAGCTATATGAATACTGAGGGATTCTAGGGGAAAGATGCGGGCTGGATTGGGGAGGAGGTCCAGGTGGCGGTGGAGGAATGTTCGCCCATGTAATTGGACTCGGAAGTCCAGAAACTGGCGATGGTAAAGGTGAATGAGCGGCGTTTGAGGCTGCTGATTTTTCTGGATGTGGTTGGTGAGGTGATGAGGAAGAAATATCTGCCACGGAAGCCGAATAGGGAGGGGGAGGCCCTAGAGGGGGAGGCGGTGGCAGAGGTGAATCTGAGGCGAAGTAGCCATTCGGACTAGCTGGAGCATAATCAGTCGAAGGAGGGCGAGTAAAGGGAGCAAGGGGGTTTACTCGGTGTTCTAATCTCATAGCTGGCTGGTCTCGGTGGGAGGGGTGGAGGTGAGCCAAGGGGCGAGACGGCCGAAGTCCGTGGAGGTAGTCCCGGAGGCGGCGGCGGGAAACTTGAAATGGAATGCTGAGAAGAGGTAGTATAGCCGGTGATCGGCGGCCTTGGACTTCGGGGCGGCAGCGGTGGTGGCTGGTCGGATGTATAACGTGACATGATGAATGCTGTTATCTACATGCCAAGTCCAAAATACGAGACGAATGACTCGGTTCGTTTCAGTTCACCCGCTCATCTCACAAAGGCCAGGCTAGACGGTGCTCATAGACGGTGTCTACTTAATTTGCTATAGACTGAAGATATTATAAAAATTTGCTTAAGCGACTGAACAAGTGGCGACGTGCACTCGTAGGATCTGTCTGCACCGTCATCAGACACAGCCTTCAGCTGAGTCCCGTTTAAGCAGTTCTCCTCATCGTGGCTTGGCATTTACAGTGGTATCTAGTGAGACGACCATGTGGGCAAAATTCGGGTCTGATTTGGGTCATCTTACCCGGGAGCTGAACAAAAGAATGGCGTGATGAAGCACATTGAAGGACTCGGGAATAATACATGTTCGAAGAGCGGAAGCATTTTTCCGAAGATGTTGCGACCCTTCTGAGTCGATGATCATCCTCGATCGTCGAGAGTTATTTTATACGTATGACAAATATCACAGAATGCCAAGGAACACATACTGCTTAGTCTTGTCCGACCTCAGTGCTCGGAAGGGAACAACTACTGGATTTTAAGATGTATCATGGAAAAGAGTTGGTTTGAAGTCGATCTGGTCACTTGAAGGGAACACCCGACTTTTGAAGTAATTGCCTAGGACGAGCGGTGAGAACGCCGAAAACCTCCGAGCTATATGGCTGAGCAGGATAATTTACGTTAAACTTGAATTTGACCTGCATCACATGTCTCTGACTTGACCCGCTCCAGAATATGTCTTAATTGGGGAGCTCAAGCAGATGAAATGAGTTAGGACAATACGAAAACCAATTTCACCCGCGTGACATGACATGTATTCTCTGATTAAGGGAACGGGCAGCTGTGTAAGCTGTAAAGCGAAAGGAACGGTGCTTGATTGGAGGTGTTCTTTGCACATGGACAGCCAGTTGAAGCGGGAGCCCGCTCATATGCTGTGCTGCGACGATCAAGCAGCCAGAATAACATTACTCTGGCCCCGTTTCCGTCACTAATTCATACTGAAAAGTGTGTTTCCGCGATATTTGATAGACAAATAGACAGACGTGTTTTGTTGGGTACGCACTCGGCGACCGATGATCGACATCTACCCTCGGCAAACAAACCTCCAATCACAATGGCGGCTTACAAAATTCCCAGCGCTTCAGAACCATGGCAGTCCTAACTCGGAGACCCGAATGTTCGGTACCTCGTTTAACATGTCAGTCAGCAATATCGTCTCTGCACGCGTGTGTCTACTACCGTACACGGCTAACCAACGAGCCAGACTCGCTTCACGCGTTGGTTGTCGGAAAGTGGGAGGAGCATGTAGGCCATGACGTTTGCAGGGGCTATCTCTGCTCTGCTAGGTTACTCTCACTCACCCTTAGAAGCCTGCAAGAACTTGTTTGAGTGCATTGAAAGTGAGAAGGACTTGATAATTGGACTGGATCGGAAGAACCTCTCGGGGCCGTGTGCCAACGACTATCTGCACCCACCCCGCACGCGCACATACTGTTTAGTGTATGATGGCGCGTGAACTGCGGCAGCAGGGAATCTCAGGAGGTGTGGGTAGGCCGTTCAAGGCTCGCTTGGCATCACAGCCGTGTCATCTTCACCATTATTATCGTTGCATCCGATAGAAAATTCATCGCCGTATGCCCGATAAGATTTCATTCATCCCTCGCGTTCCTCTGTCTAGTCCACTAATCAAGGACAGTCTTTTTGCCAGATCCTGCAATAGACCTGGCCATGATACCTGTGCTATGGCTTGCGAGTGAGCGTCACTTGCACACAGAGAGAGAGTACCTAGACGATGTGAGATGTGACACCGGCGTGCCACCCGAAAGACGGCCGGACAAGACATCACGGGTATAGGTATTCAAATGCGTAGGCTGATGATGAGCCTGTTGTCCTTGTCCCGTCCGGTCCGTAAATAAGGCAAATGCCGTGGGTGCCGAGGCAGGATGAAATTACTGGAGTTGTAGGCGTACATGACTCCAAGTTAAGTGCTTACAGCATATGTTAGAAAAGGGACGCAGCCGTTCGTTGGGTGGTAGATACGTGAGCAGATCAGAATGGCTGCTGTGTACGCTGCCGCTGCTGCTGCTGTATGTTGTACAGCCTGTAGTGTAGGTAGTTAACCTGTGTCGTGTACCCCCGAAGGGCAATATTGTCACATGACCCACATATATTAGGGCCACACCATAAATAGCCGGTACATAGTTAGCTATAATATAGAGTCTCCATCTCCTCTACAACTCAATACAAACACACCTTTTATATAGATAATCCATCACAAACTAGTAGCTAGCGATTGTTATAATCGTTTTTTCATCTACCTAACCAGCCAACCATCGATTTTCATCAAACCAGCCTATTTTTCCAGTTTTTCCCTGCTAATTAGCACCATTCTATTATACATATACCTCCCAAGCTTTTACTCGTAAAAACCTATGCTAATTAGCACTAATGCCCCCTTGCCTAGCTATAGCTACTAAAAATACTTTGTTAGCGCGCTAATTCCTAAAATTTATTAATATAGGTTACTTATTTATTATTAAGCTTATTAAAAAAAACAATATTTACTTAGCTTAGTACTTTAGCAGCAAGCTTAACTATAGGTATAAAGCTATAAAGCTTAAAACTAACTACTTTTTATTTTAAACTAAATTTAAACGCTAGTTTAAAACATTTTTTAAACGTTAAAAAAATATTTATATTATATATTAAGCTAATAATTACTATTCTAAACTGTTAAAAATTTTTTTACTTAAATTATTTTCTTTAAAAGTATTAAATTCTTTAAAAGCATTAGATTTACTTATATAAATAAAGTTAAACTTTAACGCAAAAGTTATATAAATTACTTTATACTAATCGGTATTATTTTTTTTTATAATTTTTAACTTATATAAACAGCTACTGCTAAAACTTCTATAATTTAATAATAACTTAAGCTTTAAACTTTATAAATTTTATATAAACTTATTATTAAATAAAATTCTAAATCTTTTATAATTAAAATATTAAAATTTTTTATATTTTAAATTTAAAGCTAATATATTTAAACTTTTTTATTTAAATCCCTTACTACTACTATTAATTATAGCTTACTTATTAACTATAAAAAACGTTTAACGTTTTATTAACTAAGCTATATAAAGCTAAAATTAAAATATAGCTACGCTTTTTATAGCTTATTTAAACTAATATAACTAAAATATAGCCGACCTTTTAATAGTAGCGTTTATAATTTGCTAAAATAGATTATTTATATTTAGATCTTTTAACATAAAATATTTTAACCTAAGTATTAAGAACTTTATATCTATAAGCCTTATAGCTAATAGAAAAATTATTAAATATATAAACATTTTTGCTTTTATAAATAAACTAAAACACTTAGTAATATAAAATTTAAAAGTTAAAGTCCGGAAAATATAAATTTAATATTTATTAAGTACTACTTTTATTTAATACTTATAAGTATTATTAGCTATAAATTATTAATTATTTAAAACCGCTATAATTAAAGCTATTTATAATAAATTAATTAAACATTTTAAACTATTTTAGTTTATAGCTATAAGCAGACTATAAACTTATAAATTTACTTTTAAATATTTAAACAAAAGTTAAAATATTTTTGTTTTTGTATAATATATTATACGTAATATTAAAAAATATAATTAAAACAAAATAAATTAGCTTAAAACTATATTTAAAGTTTTTAATAAAAATATTTAAAGCTAGCTTATAGTACTTATAAAAACTACTAATATAAATATTTTTTTTATTTAAATTTAAAAACGTAAAAAAATACTAAAAAAAATAATAAAAAAAAAAGCTATAATATTACCTTTACTTTAAGCTCCTTAAACAAATAACAACTTTAACATTTTTTTTACCTTATTATTATATTATTGTTTTTTTTTTTCTCTAAATAAAATTAATATACCTTAATATATATAGCAATAACATAAACGAAATAACTATAGCAAAAAATACCTCTTTAAATATTAATACTTAAACTAAAATCAGCTTTATTAGCTATAATAGTAATAATAAAAAAATCTTTAATTTAATAATTTTTTATAATAATAAATAAATTAAACTCTATATTTATAAAATAATTTTTATTTAAATAGTTCTTTACGTTTATAAATAAACTAAAACTTAGCTTAAAATATTTAAAACTAAATATTTATATTTATTCCGCTTAAATAAAAACTCCTTGTACTACTTTTTAAAAGACTAGCTAATTAATAACTATAACTAAATAAACCTTAACAACAAAAAGCCTACTATAATAAAAAATACCTTAAATATATAAATTTATTATTTAAAGGTTAAGCAGACCTATATAAAACCTATTTTTAACAAAAAAAAAAAACGCCTTTTAATTAGTTATTTAAACAAAAAAATTTTATAACAATTAAAGCTTAGAATTTATTAGCTTTAAAAAAATAATTTAAATATACTATTTATTAGCTATTATTAAATTATTAACTACTATTAATAAAATTAACAAAAAATTATAGCTTTATTATAGTTTACTATAAATTATATAAACTAACTATTTATAAATGCTATAACTATTTAAAATATTTCCTTAGCAATAATAAATTATATAAATATTTTTAAAAAATATATAATAAAATTTATTATAAATTATTTAAAACGTAAAATGTTTATTATAGCATAAAAATTAGCAAACTTTTTAACTTTTAATTTTAAATATAAATATTATAAATGCTAACTTTTTAAAACTACAAACTTTTTTTAATTATTAATTTTATTATACTTACTGTTAAATTAAATATAAGCTATAGCTTTTATATATATAAATATTTTAAATTTTATATTATTTTAAATATCTATAACTTTTTATATTAAAACTACGTTTATAGTAATATAAAATGCTTAAAAATATTTAGCAACCAAGCTTAAATAAAAAATAATTTTTTTTATTTCAAATAAAAAATAAAGTTAACTTCTATTACTTTAAAAGGTTTAAGCTTAACTTTTTATATTTTATTTAATTATATTATAATATTTATATATTTTTAAAGTAAAAACGCGTTTATAAAATATTTTGCTATAGCATACTTTATATAAAAAGTTGCTATTATAAATAACTTAAAAGCTTATATACTAATTAACATAAATATTTTTATACTAAAAAAATTTAATATAATAATATTTTAAAACAAAGCTATTATTTAATTATATAACGTAGTAGTTCTAATAAATATTATACCCTAAAAAAAAGCTTAAAATATTAAAGTTAAAACTGCTATATATTAAATAATCCAACCTTATACCTATATAGTTATTCCTATATAGTACGCAGCTATAAATAACGGACAAAACCTGCTATTCGAACTTTTAAACTTATAAGTTAATATATTTATAGCACTTACTAATACTATAATATTAAATATTCTAGTCCAAAATAATATAAGCTAAACTATAAAAATTTTTAGTAATAAAGTTGTTAAACACTTTATAATTATTAATTTAAAATATATAAAATACTAAATAAAAAAAAAAAATTTTTTAGCTATAGCAAAATTTGCTTTTCGCTAACTTATACGGCCTAAAAAAAACCTTATATAGCTTAATATACTTTTTACCTATAATATAAAGTATATAGTTAAATATTTATATATAAAGGTTAATATATATAATAATTTATTTAACTTAAACTTTGTTAAAGCTATTTTTAAATTGTTAAATAAATTTAAAATTGTTTTTAAAAATATAAAATATATTAATATCTTTAAAAATAAATAAATAAAAATATAACTTAAGCTTAAATAAAAAAACAATATTTTTAAATATTATTATATCTATTTATTAAACTAAAATAGCTAAAGCATAATTAAAAATATAATTAATAACTTTAAATAATAAAAAAAACTTTATAGAACAAAAAAACAAATCTTCTTTTTTTTTTTTGTTTTTATTATTTAGAAATATTTAAAACTTAAAGTTAAAAATTATCTATAACTACAGCTTAATAACTTTAAACCTTTAAAAAAAATTAATAAAATAGTAGTTAATATATAACTATTTAATAAAATTGTTGTTTAAAATACTTACTTAATTTATATTTAAAACAAAATTATAAATTATATTGCTAGCAAGCTATTTTAAACTATATTTAATACTATAGTATTCTATTATTAATAGTAGGTATATTTCTAGTTATAATAGGTTTTTATTATTATAATATATATAAAGTAGTATATATTTAAATATATTATTATAAGTTTTATAAATAATAACGTTTATATATAAAAGTAAATAAACGTTATAATAAAAAATACTATTACTTTTTTATACTACAATAATATTATAGTTCTTTTTGCTATATTTAAAAATTATATTTAAAACTTATAATAAGTTTTTATAATTTTTTAAAATAAAAATATTAATATTAGTTTTTTTAAATTATATATAGCATTTTTAAGCGTAGTTATTTTAAGTAAACTTGTAAATTTTTTCGGTATAACTATAACAGCAAAAAAATTTAAAATAGTTAAACAACTTAAATTTCTTTAAATGCTGCAAAATTTAAAAATTTTTATTAAGTTTATAATATAGCTTAAAGCTTTTTATCCTTTATATAAAATATTAGTTAAACTACTTTAAAAATATAAAACTAAGCTACTCCGGCAAGCTAGAATAAGCTAATTTAAGCATATATATTATACTTAAGCAACTATTATAGCTTTTATATTTTTTATTAAAAAAAAACGAATAGCTTTTTTTTAAATTAAAAAAGCTTTATTTAATAATATTTTATTAGCTTTTTATTTATTAGTTAAATAATTATTCGTAAACTTTAATACTTTAGCTAATAATATTAATATTAAAATATACTATATTAAAAATAAAGTTATATTTAAAATAATACGCAATAAAATAATTGTAGATTATTTATTACGCTATATAATATAAACAATAGCTTTTTTATTTTGCTTTTTAACAAATGCTAAGCTTAACTATTAGCTATTTAAATTAGAACTATATAGCTTTATTTAATTGTTTAAAAAATACTATTACTAGTTTAATACTATAAAAGTACTACTATTTATACTTTTTATAAACTATAAAGCAATATTAAGATTATAAAAAAAGTTAAACTTTAATTTAATAGCGTTTAGTAATACTAATAAAAAAATTATTAAAGCTTTAAAATATATTAGTTAATTTATTATTAAAGTTTTTTATAAACTTAAACGTTATTATATTATTTTTAATACTTTAAGCTAACTTTTTCGAAAAATCTCCTAATATATCTCTAACCTTTAACTAAATAACCCGGGTAAATTAAAAGAATTGCTAAACAATCGAAAAAAATACTAAACTATATATTAAATTTTATAGCAAATATTAAAGCTAAAAATTCTACGATTGCTATTAATAAAACTACTATTTAACCCTAGAATTTTTTATATTAAAGAACTCAATATTTTACTAAGCGATTTAACAAAAGATATACTATTATTAATATAAATAAACTTTAAATTTAAGCAACAACTTTAAAAAAAATACCTTAAAAATTTATACTTTAAAAATATATTTAATATTTTAAAAAAAAAATTTATACTACTATCTATAAATAGGGCTATATTACTATTTCATATTTGTAATAGGGTTTTTTAGCATAAGTTAAATATTATAGCTAATAAATTTTATATATTTAAAAGCTATTTTTTATTACTTTAAAACGTAATATATAAATTAAATTATATTAGTTATAAAAAACTAATATATATACTATAGCTATTTTATATTTATTATAGCTTTAAAAAACTTAAAAAATTTATTAACAAATATTTTAATTATTAAGTCTTATAACTATAGAAATATAAATTATATAAAAGTTTATAACCTATTTTATTTTTGCTTTATTTATATTATAGCGTAATAATTAATTTTATAATAGCTTTTTTGCTTTTATTTAATACTTTTAAATTATTTAATATCCTAAATTTTATAATAGTTACTGTTTATAAACTTATTAAAAAATTATAATTTATACTTAAAAATAAAAAATAGTTCGCTAAACAATAAAGTTAAATATTTATTAAAAAACTGTTTATTATTAAATAAAAAATCTTAAGGATATTAATTTCGAACTAAAACTTTAAGTTTTTTTTAATATTTTAATTTACTGTTTAATATAAATTCAGCATAAAATTACTTTATACAGCTATATATTACTTATAAGCTAACAAATAATTTAAAATTATTATTTAAACAAGCTAGTTTATCCTACAGTATTATATATATATACTAAATAATTTATATATATAGCTTTAAATACTTCCGCAACTATAGTTCGAATATAATAACATAAGGTATATTATAACAAAAAAATCTTCTAACAAACTAGCATAAAGATTTATTTCGGCAGAAATAATCAACGTATTTATATATTTAACTATAAATAAAACTTAAAAATTAATACTACTTCCCGTAGCTTAAATAAAAGTAGTAAACGTTATTATATTAGCTTTAATAACTATAAAAAAATATTATAACTAACAACGTTAGCCCAAATTTTTCTATATTAATAATTATATTTTACTCCGTTTATATAAAAATTATAATATTTTTTTTATTATAACACTTAAATAAAAAATGTTATAACGTTACGCTAGCTTTTTTAAAATAATAAAACATATTAGCATTTTTACTTATAAATTTAACTTTAGCTAATATAATATAAAAATCTACAATATAATTTTAATAAATTATTTAGAGCTAGCTATTTTTAATAAATATAGCTGCGTACTCCCGCTAATAAGACTAATACGCTTTATAAATTATTTATATAAGCGTATTATTACTATTAAAAAAACCTATAGTTAAAAGTAATACTTAACTAAATATAAAAGAATTAAACATAAATACGATAAATAGCTTACAAAAGAATAATTAGGTATAGATTTACAATTTATTAATAAATTCAAAAGCTTAAGAACAGGTAAATAAGTAATTCGTAATAATTAGCTTTAAGATTAGCTCAGATATACGTTATAGCTATGGGATATAGCATTTTTTCTCTCTTTTGCGGGCAGATTGTCACATGACCCATATATATTAGGGCCACACCATAAATAGCCGGTACACAGTTAGCTACAGTGTAGAGTCTCCATCTCCTCTACAACTCAATACAGACACACCCTTCATATGGATGATCCATCACAAATATGGTATACCATTATGTATGTATACTGCCTACCTAACTCGGTAGGTCACGTACCGCTATCACTACACACCTCACTGCCATACAAGAAGTACGGCGGTGTGGTGCGACACGTAGGTAGCATGCGGGCGTTTGATGCGCTGGCGACACTGTGTGGTAGTTTGTCATGCTAACAACCTGTTAGTACTTATAGACACGAGTAAGTGCTACTATCAAACCAAATGCATCCCCCCTCATCCCATACTCCTTCCAAGCCTCGCTGCAGTACCATATATGGACTAGGTACATCCAAGGCACATGGGTCTGCCTACTAGGTTAGTGCTTTAGGTACTTGTCGCGTGGGTAATGCGTCGGCTGCATGCGTGCCAAAGAGGCTGCCAACTTACCTGTAATTAAGTAGTAGTATATGTATGTAAGTAGGTAAGTATATGGGTACCCGTGGGTGCTGGCTGGCTGCCTTCAACTGGAATTGTTGGGAGACAACAGACCGGACCATCATGATGTTTCGCCTCTTTGCAGTTTAATCTCATAGATGCCTGCATACCCGCATACTACTTAGGTATGGATTTGTATTACCTTAGTAGATGAGTGGATTTGCCTAGGTAGGCTCTCAATTAACTACAGTACACAATGTAAGTACCTAAGGTAGGTAGGTATATTTATAATCTGTGGTATTAGCGCTCACGTTATAATTGAATGAATGAGTGTGTGGTTCATAGTACCGACCCGTTCTGATTCAAGATTTTAAGGTTAGCACGGACGGTGGGTGACACCTGAGCAAAACCTGCAGTTTACTGCAGTTTACTGCACAGGTCGGCTGTTAAAATCCCATTCGGGGCAGGCATCAGCCAGGTTGGTAGTTGGTGGTTAGTAACTCAAGGGCTCCCGCTGCATAAGTTCCCCCCACATGTAGGTGCCTGCCTCAGGTATCTTGCACAGTGCGTGCTCCCCGTCGTGACTCTCTCGATACCCGCTCCCTCCCGCCTCTTCAAGTCCTCTCCTCCGTCCACATAGCGGCTAACTACTAACTACATACATGTACTAAGGTAGGTGGACTAACCACATCGCCTGCTAAACCAACTCACTCAAGTCATCCATCACTCTTCGTTCGCTTACCCTTCTCATCCCCTCGCCCACACACAACGCCACGAACCTCGGGCATCTTGCTTCTCCCGCCCGTAGCAACCGCAATCACAATCCCCATAATCCTCCACGGCCGACACTCTTCTCCCACTTATCTAGGAACACGATAAGAGTCAGGGGACTGCGTTTTTGCAGGCTTGCTGAGTATTGGGCTGGTTTCGCGTGGCGTTGTGTTGTTCCGAGTCTTATTAAGGAGGCTGTTGTGCTTAGTATATCATCTACGATCCCGTTATACTACCGCTCCTTCGCTCCTATCTTTGACCGTCACGACTGTTACACGACGATCGCATTTCTCGCGCACCGCGCCGCCTCGGTTCCCTTGACGTATTTTCTCCCCCCGGCATACATGATTTCTTCGCAGTAGCCGTGTGTTGTTGACCAGGGGACTTCAGCCGTCGGCATGGAACCCAAACGCCCTCGCTCGAGCCAGACTACCGTCGAGGTCAACTTCGACGAGCCCAACACCATCTCGCCGCACCCCCGAATAAAATTCGGCCTGGCTGAATGCATCGAGACAAAGACGGTCACCACTACTACCACTACAAAACGCTCGTACCCGCCGCTGCTCGTCCGCGAGTCGAGGCCTCTCCTCTCCCTCGACGCCAAGGAGTTCCCCCTCGCCCAGAAGCCTACACCTCCAGAACTCGCCCGCTTCGCTTTCAGTATCGACGGCACCGACTCCTTTCCCTGGTGTACTGATCAGGACAGTCTGGATCACGTATGTTCACCCTCCCTCCCCTCGAACTCCCTCAACTCCCTCGACCGACCTCGTGTCTTTGATGTCTTGTCTCACTAATGACGCCACATTCCAGTCCCAGCTGTCGGCCAGCGATGATTCTACCCAAGTCACCAAGGCAGAAGGCGCCTTGGACGACTCGTTCGCCGAGTCGCATTCATCCTCTAAACCCCCCTCTCCGTCATTCCAGGCGTCATCCCGGAAGGCTCTTAGGATGTCTTCTAGATCAGGCTCGCCCACGGTAACCGGTACCGCGAAGAGGAACCCTAATCGTCTCTCTGTCCGGTCACAAGCGGCGTCCTTTTCTCACGCCGTGAACGATAGGCTACGGCGTGGCCACTCTCGCACTTCTCGCCTCGAGCTCCTTGAGAACGAGGGCGATGCCGCGAGCGGGCCCACCGGTGGTTTCCCTGTAACACCCGATACTACTGACCTTCCTCCAAGCCTTGCTAAGCAGCCTCTTAAACTTCGGCGCTCGAATCTCGACTCATTCGAGACTCCCCAGTCCGAGCCCAGCCAGCAGCCATCCTTCTTCGACATTTCTAGTCCCACCGGCAGCGATTCTCACACCGCCTTTAGTAATGTGGCTACTCCCCCCATTACTGATGCCGATGTGGAGGCCGAGCCGTTTGTCGATGCCGACGAGTCTCTCCAACGGTCTATTCGAGCTCTGCATCATCCTCGGCCCATTAACACCATAGTAGCCCAGGACGCCAGCCTACCTAGCCCGCGGCTGTCTCCGACTCTACAAGCGTCGCAACTGAACACTGCAATTAATGAGGGTGAGGCTCGGGTGGAAGACGAGCTATTAGACATGGTCATCGATGGAAGTCAGAACCGGAATCCACCAGAAGACGAATCAAATCTTTCCCTCCTGCTGCCCGAAAATGAATCGATGGCTATAAGTCGTTATGACAGCTCCCAGACGAACCAAGCAACGTACATGGACAGCCGCTCTATGCTTGAATCATTCGATGCCATGCCGCCGGAGATGAAGTCTTTCATGATGTATCAGTTCCTCCGAAGGTGTTCGAGGAAGACTCTACATATAGTTGCCAACGTTGTCAATCCTGCGCTGAAGTGCGATATACTACAGTATCTTCCCTTGGAGCTCACTCTCCACGTTCTTTCCTTCCTCGATCATCGAGACCTTTGCCGTGCCGCCCAGGTATCCAAATATTGGCGAGGCATCATCGATAGTAATGAGACTGGCTGGAAGGAGTTGTTTGACCGAGATAACTTTGTGTTGGCCTCCGGTGAATTGGACAGGGCTATCAGAGAAGGCTGGGGTTGGCAAGATCCTGTTGGGTCTGAGGGCTGCGAGCGAGATCTCAGCCTACAGAAACGACTGACTTCCACGGAGGCCGAGCTTCATTCGAGACCTGACCCACCACTCCAGAAGCTCCGATCTTCTAAGCGGAAGAGAGCTTTGAATACCTTCAATTCCGACCGATCGAAACGCCGGGCTAGCAATCAAGACAATGTCAAGGACGAGAGAACATATACGGGAAGCAAAGTGCATAAGTCTGAGGGTCCTATTTCCGCCGCCAATGCCGCCGCCGTCGCCGTCCCCGATCCGCATATCGGTCTTCCGAGCCTGAGACGACTTCATTTGTTCAAATCATTGTACAGACGCCATTACATGATTCGTAAGAGTTGGACAAGCGGCAAGGTGAAGCCTGGTCACGTCGCTTTTGCGGCTCACCCACGCCATGTCATTACCTGCCTACAATTTGATGACGACAAGATCATAACCGGCAGTGACGACATGCTAATACACGTTTACGACACCAAAACCGGCAAGTTGCGGCGACGGTTGGAAGGGCACGAAGGTGGTGTTTGGGCCTTGCAGTACGAAGGTAACGTCTTGGTCTCCGGTTCGACTGACCGTTCAGTCCGTGTATGGGACATAGAAAAGGGCCTCTGCACACAGGTGTTTTATGGTCACACTAGCACTGTCCGGTGCCTACAGATCTTGATGCCCACCAAGATCACGAAGGATGGTCGCGAAGCCGTGATGCCTGCGAAACCCCTCATCATAACTGGTTCTCGTGATAGCCAGTTACGCGTGTGGCGTCTTCCTGAAGCTGGATCTAGAAGATACATACAAACTGGCCCACCCGCCAATGATGCCGACTGCCCATATTTCATTCGCACGTTACAAGGCCATACACATTCAGTGCGTGCAATTGCCGCTCACGCCGACACTTTGGTGAGTGGGAGCTACGATAATACCGTTCGCGTGTGGCGTATTAGCACAGGAGAGACGGTTCATGTCCTACAAGGCCATAGTCAAAAAGTCTACAGTGTCGTATTGGACATCGAACGCAACCGCTGCATATCAGGCAGTATGGACAGCTTCGTCAAGATATGGGATCTGGAGACTGGGTCGTGCCTTCACACACTGGAAGGGCATTCTCTGCTTGTTGGTCTCCTTGATTTACATGACGAACGCCTCGTATCAGCTGCCGCCGATAGT
The DNA here is from genome assembly GCA_019843955.1 of Xylaria sp. 218_066. Taxonomy (NCBI): domain Eukaryota; kingdom Fungi; phylum Ascomycota; class Sordariomycetes; order Xylariales; family Xylariaceae; genus Xylaria; species Xylaria sp. 218_066. Next base: position 16,859 of record JADKYC010000070.1, on the reverse strand, counting down.
ACGCTCCGTATCTGGGATCCGGAGACTGGGCGTTGTCAATCGACCTTGACGGCGCATACAGGTGCTATCACATGTTTCCAGCATGATGGCCGTAAGGTTATAAGTGGTAGCGATCGAAATCTGAAGATGTGGGATACACGCACTGGCGAGTGCCTCCAGGACCTGCTCACAGATCTGAGCGGGGTCTGGCAGGTCAGATTCGATGAACGACGCTGTGTTGCCGCCGTCCAGCGGGAAAGTTTAACATATGTCGAGGTAGGTGATAAAAGCCCCCAGATTTTTATTCGAACGGTACCATTAACCTATATTTGACTCTAGATTCTCGACTTTGGCGCCATCCGAGATGGTAAAAAGCCCGAGGAACTTGGTAAACGCATTCTCCTGAACGCATCTGAAGTGCAGCGTATCATGGAAGAAGACAATTAGTAGTCTAACGGTAGCTTATGAATCGAGGAGGATCACACTCAATATCCGGATTGCTCCAAATATGATTACGACCGTCATCGCTATCAACCGATTATTTTCTTGTGGAGAATTGGACGTTCCGGTGCCTTGTGAGGATTCATGTTGTCTGTCCCTTGCGTCATGATCCGCGATCTTCGTCGGCGTATATACGCTGATATCCTCAAACATCAAACTGAGTTGGGACCACGATGGCGTGAACAATCGGGAACTTGCTACAAAAAAAAAGGATACAACTCGTACGGCTCGTCGTCGTCCATACGGCTGCAGCTGGCTCGGCCGAGCTATACACACAACCCTTATGATAACGAACATGCCTACTCTGGCTTTTTTTCTCAACTTTTGGTTCCATCTGTAGAGCGACGGTGATGCGACTGGCTGTTACGCTATGTTTCCCCTCATGCGGTAGATATCTCGAATGTGGTAGCAGTATGAAATCGGAACCGGAGAGTCCGGTAGCATACAGCGGTTTATTCTGTCGAAGCATGCATCTCTTGGTCTGGCATCATTCACGGGCGAGCATTGATGAAAGTCATAAGTGGCGTTTTAGGCGTTTCGAGTCTGAGAAACAGAAAAAAGGCATACAAGGCGTAATTAATGTCTGTAGGAATAAGGTTTGCCTAGTCAGGGGCAAAAGTGTTTTTATAAGTATGTTAAATTTCTCCACGATAGCTCGTAGCTATTGATATGGGCTCTATGCCTACGCTAAAGCAATTTTAATCCCTCTTGTTTCAACCGTCTCTTATTCTCTCCTTGTGATTCACCGCCTGTTGCCGTAGCTTTTTGCGTGGTGTCAGATTACTATACCATACTATCGCCAGAAGTTGCGGCGACGACGACGTCGGGCGCCGTGCATTCCTTGATGTATTGCGATGCGGTCTTGTTCTCGGTGCAGGTCGGCGCCAGCGTCAGGGCCGAGAACTGGCTGATCGTTACACTGTGACATAGATATATGCACGCGTCAGCCCATTCCATCAGTTCATTTTTTCTTTCCTTTTTGGAGAAGTTGGGGGGGCGAAATCATGAAATCCTGTTTTTGGGTTTTTCTTCCTTTTCTTTCCTGTTCTTTTTTTGGCACCGATTTCTTTTTTCTTTATCTCGCATCTTTCATTCTGCTCACCTCTCCTGACAAGCCCACGTCTGGTTGACGGTCAGCCGCCACTCGTCCCAGTCGACGCGCGCGCTCGTCTTGACGGGGTAGTCCCTGTCGTCTATCGTTATCGTGCGCTCGAGGCAGGCGTACCACGTCTCGGCGTCGTTGATCCAGTCCCCGCTTTCGCTCATGACGGTTTGTAAGGCGCAGCCTGTTGAGATTTCCGTTGCCACGTTTGTGATTTCGAAGACGAGCTGGGTCGTGTTTGGGGGCGCGGGAGAGGCGTATTGGGATGCTTCGTATCGGAGATAGGTGATTTCGCTGAGCGAGAAGGATTGTGGTGTGTTGGGTGAGGGACAGGTTTGTGGTGGGAGGACGTGGGCTTGCGATGTTGGGAGGTGGATGAGTGCGATGACCGCGCTCACGATTTGCCTATGCATTTTCATTTTTAGGATTGAATTGTATGTGTTTTACCTGGTATCTTGGTAAGTAGAAATAATTGAAACAGCAGACTGTTTATTTTCCCCTATCGTTTGAAGCATTTTGTCCTGCCCGGCTAAAGTCTGATTTGTATCGACTTTCTCTCTTCACGGAAGCTATCTAGTCTGGCGTGTCGTGTAGACCAAATTATCTCTTAATGTTAAACTTGCTTGGGTAGCATCCGCTACTTTATCCATATCGCCACACCACAATTCTCAATCATAGTTGAAAGTTGGGGCTTGCAGACAGTACGACAGCGTCATACACCCTTTTTGTGGATAGATCCCGATTTCTCTCTTGTATTTAGAAATAACTGACCCTCATTACTAATTAGTTCGGTCACAAAAAAACTTAGAAAACTGACCCCTTTACAGCCTTTTATGTTACATGTGTATCAACATCCCATGTTCAATCAACTCAGCCGAACTTCTCATTAGGTTTGAAACCCGCTTTCTCGCAAGCTTTGGTGAACTCCTTCAACAGCGACTATGACCACGAAGTCAGCAATCTATCAACCACGACCGGGAGATGGGATACGAAACAAACCTCGAAATCATGGTCTTCCAGCGACCCGAACACGCTGCTCTTGTCTAATTTGAGCTGCATGACTCTGGGGCTCTTGATACCGAAGGCGACGCGGGCGAGGAACCGCGGGTCGTCCCGGACATCACAGGCCTCCAGAATATCGCGGATACCCACCATGTCGACGGGCGGGGTGGGCTTAGGGGGTAGTGCGATGGGTTTCCCCGTCAGGCAATATGTGCAGTGTCCGCACTCGGACTTCCCGTCCGGAAGCTCCATGCCAAAGTACCCGGTCAGAGCCCGCGCGAAGCACCTGCTGTCCGTCAGCAGGTCGCGGACGGCTTGGAACCGTCCCATAGCATCCGTCTCGCGATTTTCCATCTCGGCGTGTAGCTTGTCCGTGATCTCACCTACTTCTTTCGGCGTGCTAGGAAGTTTCTTGAGGACCTTGTACCGATTTAGCACACCTGATACCTTGAGTCGGATCAGACCTTGATCGTTAAGTTCGTTCAGCTTCCTGACGAGGTCCGCACGGATTAATCCGACATCCTTCGCAGCGGCGTTGACATCGATATTATACCACTTCTTGGCCTTCTTGGAATGGCTGGCTATAGCTTTCGCTTCGGGCGATTGATCCTGTGTGAATTGGGTGTCGTAGCCAGAGCCACCCTCAAATTGATAAGAACTGTATTCGGGGGTAATGGCTCGAATGAGACCAAAACGCAGCTCAATTGTTGCGAGAATGACACTAAGCGGACTAGCTCTTATATCATGTTCCTTTCCTATTGTCAGCTGGCTTAGCTTGATTACCTCACTTCCATCCGGCTCTTTTTCTCTGGGCTGGTTGATAAAGATGTCCACCAGCAGTCTCTGCAGCGATTGCCGAGAAGGCAGGTCGCCCCGGATAAAATTCTCCCTCTGCCAAAAGTCGTCCCTGCACAGATATAGCATGCAAAAGCTTGGTTTACCGTCTCGCCCAGCTCTGCCGACCTGTTGAGAATACTCTTCGATTGTGCTCGATACGTCGTAATGCAGGATATTCCGGATATCCGCCTTGTCAATTCCCATGCCAAAGGCGATGGTAGCCACCACGATACGGACGTCACCAGCCATAAACGCGTCCTGGGTCTGGATTTTCTTCTCCGTGGGAAGACCGGCATGGAAAGCAGCAGTGCTATGACCCGCCTTGGACAGGTGATCCGCAATATCTTCAGCCTGTCTCTGGAGCGTCACATAGACCAATGTGGGTCCGTCATGGTGCTCCAGAAACTTCAGCAACCGGGGGAATTTGTCGTCTCTTGTCTTTACGGCTTCTGCGCGGAGTTGAAGATTGGGCCGGTATGGCGAGGTGCGAAAGGCGTTGGATTCGCTGATATCGAAAGCTTTTCGAATGTCTTCAGCAACGCGAGGTGTGGCTGTGGCCGTCAGGCAGATGACACGCTCGGCCTTGATCTCGGTCACAAAGCGAGCCACCTTGAGATAGTCTGGTCGGAAAGAATGTCCCCATTCAGAGATACAGTGGGCCTCGTCAACTGCGACGAGACGAATACCACCTGGAACATACTTAATACTTTCGACGAATCCTTCGTTGTTCAGTCTTTCTGGTGCGCAGTATAGTAACCTTAGCTTCCCTGAACCAGTTAGTTCAAAGGGCTTCTAACTTAAGAGAGGGATATGAACACGTCAAAGAAATAAATAACTACCTTCGTGCATTAAAGTGTTAATGCTCTTTACTTCGTCGTAAGTTTTGGTCGAGTCCAAACAAGCAGCAGAGATGCCACGTCGCTGCAAAGCATCAACCTGATCCTTCATCAATGCAATTAAAGGCGACACGACGATGGTGATTCCGGAGCCCTTTGCGGCTGTTTTCGACTGTCTTTGGGTTAAACCTGCGGCGTCGAGGTCCGGGAAGGCAATGCCGGGAATCTACCTTGTTGTCAGAAGCAAGGTAAAAACACTCATGTCAAAGTTCAGTCTATTCTTCAAACAGTATACTTTATAAAATGAAGGGAGGCAGATATGTCTGTGTGTGACAGGAATTATATGAATAAAATCAAGAATCGTTGTTCATTTTGGGAAGATAGTGGCCATTTACTCATCGATCACGATATCTAGTCGACTCGGCTGTGAATAAAACAGCAACATACCTGATAGCACAGTGATTTACCAGCGCCGGTAGGGAAGACGACGAGGGCGCTTTCTCCCCGAATGATTGCTCCGATAGCAGCAGCCTGTCACAGAGAGTGGTCTCAGTACTGGCTATAGTATAGAGAAGTGAGTACATGTTTGCTCACCTGTTCATGGCGGAAGTCGTCATAGCCAAAGTCCCGCTTCAAAATAGACCTCGCAATAGAATCATACTGCTCATGCGCCGGGTCGTATCTTGCTCGCTTGCTGGAGTGTTGATCATTGTCGTCGTGAGCTGGGTTGACGCGCTTCGATGCAATTAACGCGTCTGCATCGACATCATCAAGCAGCTCATCGCCGGAGCCGTAGTCGGACATTCCCGTAACTTTCCGTCTATACGCACTATACCGAGCGCCTAGGTTTTTGTTATGCAACGTCGACGGCCTGGCGGACGGGTTTCTAAGGAGTCGCTGCAATATAGACAAAGCTCTTTAGTGTTGGTATGAACGATGTAATATACCCTGGTACATAGGCCTGCGTAGCGCTACTTTTAGCGTCGCCAAGTGACGGCCCAGCCCTGTGGACCGGTTATTCAGTGGGCCCATCTTCACGCTAACTAACAGGGTTTATCGTTTTCCATTGGCAACGATAATTACTGTAAGTGGGAAGTAAAGCTTCAGAAGTTCTAACGGTGGCCTCCAAAAGTAGAGAATTCTGATGGAGACTGTGTGGGTGCAACAACAGAACGACTGGCCAGATTGAGGTTGTATAGAGAATATGTAAAACTACGTACCTAAGTAGCTAATTTCGGTGGATCTATGGCCCACCAGGCTCTAGCCACTTTTTCACGCCACACTTCTCTACAACGACCTAATTGGTCTATATGGACTTCTGCAACAAGTTGATTGGTCAAAGCCTAAATCGGGGCATCAACCATAATGTATTCGCACTGAAATTGACTGTATGGCTTGCGCACTGCAATAGTGAACATGGCCACTAACGGTTACTATATCTAAATACCTAGGTATGAAGCAGACAGTCGAGGTTACAGTCAATACCTAAGAGAGAGAGTGCGGAGTACCTAAACATACCGTGCGAGCTTTATAGTGGCTTAAGCCATATCTCTCCTTACTGTACAAGGATATGCAAGCCGAATCTTAACCTAAAATGAGCTTTCCATTTTAGTGACAGCTTGACTGTGGCTACAGAGTACTTATATTCATCTGTACTACCCAGGGAGGCTATGTGCCCACGGTTAACTACTCACTCAAAGATTTCACAGCGCTCGAACCGAAGAAAGATATGAATCAAGGTACGTCGTCTACCTTGCGCCATAAGCCCTGTTCATCGTCCGTCACCCGTCACCCTTCGGACGGCTACAAGTGTGTGTTACCCAATATCAGGTCAGATAACCTTGGAACCTGGAAGATATTTTTCTAGGATCCGGAATCCCGCCAGCGCAAATTGACACGTAGACAGCCTCAGTTTGCCCAGTCCTCGCATCCAGGGGCCAAGATGATCGAGGATTGTGACCTTTTCATCCTCTTTGTCCGCTCCTGCGTCTAATTCCGGCTCTTTTTCTTCGTCTATCCATTCCACCTCAGCTTGGGGCCTCACTCTGTTCGCATATTGTTCATGATATAGCCGTAAATTCACCATTCCCTGCCATGGATCCTGTCTGGTCTGGGACACTCCTGGCCGGTGGTAGGGAAGTTCCGAGCCAGAAGAAAGTTCCTCATCTTCTTGAAGCATTGTGAGATCTATAGGGTTCTCTGATGATCCGACTTTCGCTGCTCGCCCGTTATCCTGAGACGATGAGATATCCGTCTGTTGTCCAGTGATTGTTGTCGAGCTGAGATTAGTTTGCGATCCGATATCCCGAGGCGGGAGCCGGACGACCCGGCGTCTCAACTGCTCCAAAATCCTTGATGTCTGTATTGGTATATGTCGTCAGCATTATCCTTGGTCCTTATGCTTTTTTCGAACCCACTTACTCTCCTGGAGCCTTCATTGCCACCTAGGATACGGCGATCGGTGGCGTTTGATTGGATCGAAGCTCTACAGAGGGGACAGCGTGTGTACCGGCCATCCATTAAGTTCTGCCTAACAAGACTCTTTAGACACTGCGGAATCGCATGAGTGATCAGTCTTAGGTGTTGGACATGCCGTTAGAGGAAGATTCCCAGTGCTGAGCATGTGGACTTACTCACCCTTTTACAAAAGACGTGACCCCATGTACAAGCCGATCGAGGGTTGTAGAGAAGCTCAAAGCAAATGTGACATTTGAATTCATCTACCAAGGAATCGACAATCGTAGTGTCGTTCATTGATCGAATTTCTGCTGTGCGTGTGCTTGTTTGCTGTAGGGTGCTTGCTCTTTCCTTGATGTCTTGATGGTGGATTCAAGGGGACAGAGCTTTGGAATGTCACATAAGACTGAGTATAATAATTTACTCTAGATCTAGCTTTATGTTTGCACTAAAGGATGTATGCTTCTATACTTTCCCCTGCTGTCCTAAGGCATTGTGCCTCTTTGGTAGCTTGCCTCTATGGAAGGACATATGGTTCTAGACGATTCTTCGACCGCTATTAGACCTTATTATGCCACTATAGTTTAAAACTCTTTAGCAACAACAGCTAAGAACCAAATATCGGCCAAGAAGATAAGAAATGATTGTCCAGCGAATGCTAGTAAAGCCACTGAACAGGCTCTGTTTAAGGTATGGACTCCCTCTATAGGCCTTTTCCTGATTTTAAGACTCTAGCGGCCTGCAACAGACCGCATAAGTCCTTACCAGCCCGTTTAGTTGCCCGATCCCGTTGATTTATTCTGGTTTTATTACCCACAGGAAGGAAGGGGCGGGAAAGGTCAACAATCAACCGAAATATTCCCTGGACAATCACTAAGTCAGAAGAGTGGTTAAGGTATGTGGATGCGTGCTTTCCGTTTCCAAAACTGTCTTGGCTGCTTTTCAACGTGAATTATTGTGGTGAGATTCCAGTGACGGTAGAACATGTTATGATCACTTCAGCTAACAACTTTCTACAATGTCTACCAATTTCGATCCTATTATGCAGAAAGTACCATTATAGAACATGCATCGCCTTACTTAGGTACTATCACACGGCTAATCCAAGATAATGGGAATGCATAAATCCGATGCCATAGGTTATTCCCTTGAATAAGTATCATGTAATTAATCTCAGGAAGCGGCGATCTGCATATTGAGCTACCCGTTCACGAAAACGGACGATAATACGCGATAATAGCTGATGAGATCATAAACCTGAGTTACCGCCAGAGCTGTAGGGAGGAGGCCATAGAAGATCATATGCAACTTGATACCGCTCCAAACCTTAGCATCCTAGCCCTTGTTACCGCCCCAGTGTGACACTGGGAATCCCTATCAACAAATCTATCCGTTCATGGTGGTCTATCGCATGCAATGTAGCACGCTCATATTATGCTAGCTGGAAAATCCTAGCGCCGGCACATAGCGGATAGAACTCAGATTGGACTCATGGTCTGCTGAACTACTAGTCTGAGAACTATTGAGCGATAACTTAACGGGGTTCCACAGAGTTCTTGTTGAAGATATCGGCTATATGGGGCTTCAGTCCTCAAAACAGAGACTGTTCAAGGCAGCTGATCTCGCTATCTATTGACTTTGCATTTGACTTAGGTAGAATCATTTACCTTATACACTCCATCATTATCAAACCATGTCGACGCCCCTAATCCGAAAGAATCTTGCCACTCTTTCTACTGAGGAGACAGCTTTCAAAGTCATTCAAGGCCACTGAACATGATTCCGAAGTTAGTTCATCGGTTCCTCACCACATTAAAAGCTTAAGACGAGACTTTCGTAACCAATGCCATTTGCCTATGTGCGCACTACTTATTCGAAGCCCTCATCCGATCGAACCTCAGCACGCTCTGCATGAGCACTTCAGCACCGACAGCACAGTCCCCTGGGCTTGTGTACTCTTCAGGATTATGGCTGACGCCATTCTTCGACGGCACGAATATCATGCTCGTGGGGCAGTGTCGACTAGCGTAGACACTGTCATGGCCTGCGCCGCTAGTCATATCACGAACCAGATTTCTGTCACCCGTCACGGACTCTGCCGACGCGCGCACGGCGGCTATGCAGTCAGGGTGAAATTGTGTTGCGGGAGAGACACTGTCTGTCCGCCAGGAAACTTCAAGTGGCTTGCTGGGCGTAGCCCCGTCTAGAAGCCCCCCGATGTTCTCACCGGCTGCTAGAGCGGCAAAGTCCCGCTTTAGATCGGCTTCCACTATAACGCTTGGAGTTAGCTATAGCCATCATGAGCGTGGAAGAATATTAAGACGTGACTCTTGCCCGAGGTGGAATTACAGCACTCTTGGAGTGGCTAAGACAAGTAAACCAATCCGTAGAAGTACTTACTAGCATCTACCGTAGAGTCGGCGGGTGCTCGCACGTCAAGAGTGAAGCTCACATGACCGGGGATTGTATTCGTGCTGCCAGGAGCGAGGGTGAGAATACCAGTTGACGCGAGAGCAGAATGCTTAGTCGCCAGACGGTGCGAATGCATGATCAGCCGCGCAGCAAGAAGCATCGCGTCAGCGCGGTTAGCGAGAGGCGTTGTGCCAGTATGTGCGTCTCGTCCCGCTACATCCACCGTGAACCATCGGTACGCCTGGACGCCGTGAACGACGCCGACCTTCTGCTTTTCGGCCTCCAGAAGAGGCCCCTGTTCAATGTGCAGCTCGAAATGCGCCGCCATTGGCATGTTCTTGTAGCTTGCGGGGATGGAGCCTAGGTAGCCTATCCGCTCCAGTTCGGATCTCATCGTGGCTGTCCCACCGCCGACTTCACGGAGGTTGTGTGCTGTTTCCAGAGGGATGTCTTCCGCCCATACGCCGGAGGAAACCATGCTGATCGGAAAGCGTGCTCCTTCCTCACTGTGATGAAGGGCGATACTGTTAGTTGGGAATAGAATAGCCAGCGGGGAATTCATACTTTGTCCAATTCACAACGCCAACGGGAAACTCGGTTTCAGCTTGGTGATCATTCAGCACCTTTAGCATCTCGATTCCGGCTAGGATGCCTAATATCCCATCGTAGCGACCGCCACTAGGTTGCGTGTCAAGATGAGATCCCGCGAACGTAGCCAGACCATCCCGGCGACCCGGTCGCACCGCGAAGATATTCCCCATCGCATCGACCTTGACGTCGCAGCCCAGCGACGAAGTGGTCTCGACAAACCAATCTCGAGCTTTCTTGTCCGTATCGCTCAGAGCGAGCCTGGACATGCCGGTTTCATTTGGACCGCTAACGCATATCTATATCAGCGAGACGAGGTAGCTGAATTACATGTTGGAAGAAATAGGTACCTCCCCCATCGTTTTCCTATGCCCCAAGAACAGGTTTCGTGTAATGTTTCCATCAATCTTCCTTGATTTACCTTCAACGCTTCTATATCGGTGAATGGCGCCCCCGTGGCTCGCGTGCTAAACGCGTGCCGAGGGTACGCCGTACATTTTCCCCGCAGCCAGGCTTTAGATGAGGCAAGCCTCCTCGAACCGCTGGCGATATAAGTCATTAGATTATTTTGGTAAAATTGGCGATAAGCAATTTATGAATCTGTATTCTTATTTTGAATACACACGAATTATTTTAATGTCGATAGCTTACAGCAGGTCCCGCCAACGATATAGGCGTCTGTGATGTACCGACCGAGATCGGTCACCCCACCTCCTGAACAGGAACTTCCCGTTTAATACTTACTTCATCACTATCCAACGGTTTCCTTTTTCGTCATATTCGTTTCTGGAATGTCAATCTAGGGTGAATAAGTTGTGAGGCGAGATGAAATTGAGTAATATCATGATAATTCATTTTCCCATGCATTCTAGGCCCTAGAAGGCGTTAATGTGTTTTTACATGATAGAATACATGCGACTCCAGACCTTCTCTCATCCCTGCACCATATTGGAATATATGTCTTGAGTACCCACCGCTAGAACGTCAGTCACTAACCTATTTTACATCACAGATAATACGTTGATGACTCTTTGCGGTTGTGTGATGAACGGACTATGTCCCGCTGTACACCTCTCAACTTTCAGCGTCGGGATCTTGGCGATGAGCATTTCTTGAAAGGGCAGAAGCATTGCCTGATCATTTTCGCAGACTAGGAAAGTATGTGGAATCCCGCAATTTGACGGCACGCAATCCACGGGCAGTTCATACGCATCCTGGGATTGTCTTTCGAGGAGTTCGAAATACTTGTTCGCATCCTCCTGGGGGAGGTCGCTGTAGAAAGCATAATTTGCAGACGGGTGGACAAAAGATGAAGCGTTCTAGATGGTTAACCAGGAGCGTTAGTTTTCCTACATCAACAGCTGCACACCCAAGGACGTTTGGCATATACGTACGCCACTGTATGGAGTCTCATGAGCCATCCATGCCGGGAATTGACCACCAAAGGCCGTTAGGAGATCTTGTCCGGCTTCGGGAATCGTAAAGGCCGCGATGAACAGTATCGCTCGGAAGCCGCCTTTTTTGCCGGCCGCAGCTCGATCGTGGACTGTGAAACCCTTCGTCGCGCCGCACCCTGGGACCCCACCGTAAGAGTGTGCGGCTATCACAAACTCTTTGCCCTCATCCATGCGCTTCTCGACTGCTTTCTGGATAGCTGCTGAGTCGTCTCTCCATGTTAAACCTGTCGTCCCAAGAGTTGGCAGCCTAGGAACGTATGTCTCATATCCTTGCTCTTCTAGGGCGACCCGGAGGACCTCGAAATGAATCGGTGCGTGCCATGCGCCGGTTACGAGTACGATACCGGGCTTAGTGTTATCTACTGGAACGGTGGACATTGTGATGATATTTTCTCGACGCTGCTGAGTTCGGTGAGAGTTTTACATTATAGATAAACTCGGATTCTTTCCTTCTTATAAGCAGGCGCCATCTCGCCCGTTAATCCGCCTCGGGACCGGCCGCCCCGTCATATAACTCCTCTGTCCTCCGTATGACATAGCTCAAATTCACGCTATGAGTAGCGCAACTTCGTAAGAGCCAACGTAAGAAGCGTCAGCATGTTGCCTGCCCCGGACGCGGTATATTTCAGCCAATGAGCAGGATAGTTATCATAGAGCACTCTTCTAAGAGCAACCATTGGGTGATAGTGGCACGCCGGGATTGCTTTTCGTTTACCGCTTTCTGCAAATGCAGGATTCTTGACATCTTTAGCAGGTTTCCAATTTTAGCGCCATGAAAAATAGCGAACCAGCCTCCCGGAAATTTGATCATAAGTCCGTGTAGTGTAGTACAGTACCGCCGCAAAAGAATGCCCAAGGTTACAGTTGATGACCACCATAGTTATAAGGTCCTAGGACGGCTAAGTTATCCTGGACCAACCTATAGACATGTCATATTATGAGATAATCTTGAATGATCAATTTTCCGTCGATAGCCGGTATCGAATATAATCACTAAGCCAAAGGAATGATAGGTGACTCGGTCGGTGACACAGCAGCAGATGCTCTGTGTATCGTGATGTTATCGTTTCGCGGATTTATCGCCGCTGAAGGCTCAAACCCATGTCGATGCCTAAAGAATACGTATCTTCTTTCTGCGTCTTCGTAAAATTGAATTTGGAAGGTAGCGAAAGTGCACGGGACGAGCTAATAAAGAAATGTGAAAGGTAAGAAAGTAGGACATTGAGTCTAAGACTACACTAATCCATCTATGATCTATGCCCCTGGCTCGATCTACATCCGTAGGGATAATCGAGATCCGAAATCTCGATACTTCGGACTACCTATTAATAGCATGCATAGTAATCACTGTACTTTTAACTTGACATGTAACGCCTATGTCATCTTACTCCAATTGGACGGTTGGTCCAGGTATCGTTCGCAACCCCTCAGCTTAAGTCAATGAATATCGCAAGGCTTAGATAGTGTAGATGAATGCGGTTCGTTTTAGGCTGGGTGTATTCTAGCTATACCCCGCTTTTGATAAAATCGCCTAGCTTTTCTACTTATAGGGCTGCAGGCAGAACGAGCGACCAGACCGGGCGCGACGCGGTGGCTGGTCGGAAAGGGCGGGGGTAGCCTGCGGGCCTATAGAAGTGACATGTGTGTGTGTACGTGTGTTTTGTGAAAATATTTTTGTTGCGGAGTATAATACAAGCAATTAAACACTTCAAAATTAGACCAATGTCACGATGTAATCGGGTCAGGGACAATAGTAACAGTCTGTATAGTACGTGTAGGTAGCATAGGACGGAGTATGTGTGAAAATGTAGAGGATCTCTGGTTGGCCAGTCCTGACATCCAAGTAGTTATATAAGCTATATAGTTTGTGGTAGTAGCTAACTGGACGTAGATATAAAGAAATCTTGTATAAAAGATCCACACGTAAAAAAAGAACAGAGAGAGCAACAGAAATATAGGTAGCCCCTGGCATTTGTGCGCCGGCTTCAAGAAGCAGTTCAACAAGAACCTTCATCTTCAGCAGTGTCGGCGCGTGGATATTAGCGTCCAATTACCATGAAAAAGCATGCATGACGATTCTGTGCAGAAATAAGCACTCACTGCTTTGGGAAGTTGTCGATATGCCAATTTGTCGCCAATGTCTGGTGAGTGCTGTTGTCGTTCGTCGTTTCCCGGGGAAAGAGTTTAGACAACTGAATGCCTCCCGTATCAGCGTCCATCTTCCTAAATATGCGTAGGATCCCCTGCTTTGTGTAAAATTCGTTCATCTTTTCCTGTTCCGGGTTGTTGTATGTACGGAGCAGGAGAAGCGCCAGGGATGCAATGCCTGCCGCCAAAGCGGTCGCCACGGACGAGCCGGAGACAGTGGGGGGCGCGGTGCCAATGTATGTAGCCCCGAGAGCTTCGATGTTCTCCCCGGGTATCTGGACGTCGGGGTGCTTCGATCCCATTGTCCTTGATGTGGGGTGTCCCCACCTGTCTGTCGCGCTCACCCTCACGACTTCATCGTAGTCGGCCGGCCAGATGCCCCCAGAGTATAATCCCTCATCGGAAGTCGAACAGAACATCAAGGTTTTGCGCCTGCCCGATTCTGCTGCCGCCTCAGCTATTGCCTTGGCGAGACCGCTATCGTTCTTCGGCGTAGTCCAGCTCATTGAGATTATATCTACCTTCTGTTCGAGGGCCCACCTAATAGCCTGCGCGACAGAAACGCCCAATGTCAGCGCCGAAGCGACAGATACGTTGAGTATACACTTGCCTTTGCTCCATAAATCGGATCTATGTCGTTCCGTCCCTTTCCCACACGAGCGATATACAGTCGACAGTAGGGGTTAATTTGTCCGATAAGCGACGCCATATATGTCCCGTGAGAGTCAGATACCATCCACCAGGGGAGAATCCGATCGGACCCACGCAGGTCTGCAGTTACATAAGAGATACCCTTGGCGATCATCTCCCCTATGCTCGCTCTAATGCTGTCGGTACCATTATCGATGATAGCTACCTTGATTCTATTATCAGGCGGCGAGGGGAGCTCCCCCCTTACCGGTGGCAGCGAGTATTTCTGGAAAATTTTCGTATGTTGTATGTACTTGTCTCCTTCCCGGCTGGGTACATCATCGTGACTCTTGTCTGAGGTTTCGCTTTCGTCCCTCCCATTTATATCATCGTAGCTATCCTTGTGCTCCTGTATCATCTTTCTTTGTTGTTCATCTAGGAACTTTCGGCAAGGATTCAATTGGCCTGTGAAGTGGTGCCTGCCATGGCCCAAGTTAGTGCCAGTTATAAAATGGTTTCATGAGTCAAATAAACTTACATTGGGACGCGTGCAGTGGGCTCATCAACTTGATGAGGAGGCGGAGGATAGTACCACTTCGCCCCTACTCTAATATCTAGTTTATACTTGAAGTTGATATCTTGATCTTCCCTATAGGAGGTCTTATTCGAGGCATGATACATCTCCAGGGCAGCTTTGTATTCCTTGGAGAGGTCTCGATGTCGATCGTGGACTCTCTTATCGTATACTCCCTACCATTTTGGTACTAATTTTTAGTCTAACACCATCTATCACTATAGTTTATATCCGGGTATCAGGATCGCTTACATTGGCGAGATCCAAATGGATGATCTCTATTCGAACGCTGACAAGCTGTTTAGATGGGGCTTAACTTAGGTTCATTGTTCTTAGGGGTAAGATGATACCAACATTTCGAAGTTTTGCTAAGCCATCCTTGCTGATCCAATGATAGAGCACGCTCCAGTTGCCGCTTGAATAGAGAGTGAGATGCTTCAACGAAGACTTGGTCTTAGGCGGATTTTCAGGCCGGATATTTCCAGTTAGGATGTCGATATTCATATCCAGCTTACGCCAGTCCAACGCCTCGATATTAAAATGATCGAGGATATTTAACTCGAAAAAGGCAGTGTTCATTGGCGTCGTCGCGTTGTCCGGTATGTTGAGTTTCTTGATGTTTTTGACGTGTTTCTTGGTTTTGAGCCACTTGAAAAGAATTTGAAGAGTTGTATGTGGGCAGGGCTGCTTGACGTAATTTAGGTCTGGTAGATGCACAAAGAAGAGAGTGTCCTCAAACTGCAGGACGCCATCGTTCTTTTCTAGGTCTCCATCTCCATCTTCAATGTCCGGCAGCCCGTCTAGCTTCTTGACAAAATCCTCGAAATCATGAGATGACTGATTGAAGTCAGACATATCCAGGCAAAGCTCCTTCACTGTGCGGTTAATTAGCCCAGCCTTCAGTGCTTCATAGAACTCAAAAATGCCTACCGCTGCCCGATGTCCCGTAAAGGGCTTTGCTGACATTGGCTATTCCCTCGACCTTCTGGAAAATGAGGTTCTTGAAATTTTCCCTGAAGTTCGGCTGGTCTTTATTGTACCTGTCTAGCTTCTCTTGGTATGGTGATTCCCCTTTGTTGTTAATTGTGGTTAAAATCTGCCGGAGGATCTTATCCGCGTCCTTTCTTTTCTTGATCTCCTCTAGGATGTGTATTTGGTCGAATTTACTATCCCAAACCGGTATTCGAGGTTCCGACGCGGCTGTCCGGCTGTCCTGGGTTGGATTATCTCTGCTCATCCTGGATATTGGCGATGGAGGCACTGAGCTTACGCCTTTCCTCGCTTTCGTCATGGCTCGGTGGAGCGGTGTGTAGCCCTCTGTATCGGTATCCGTGAGCGCCTTTTCAGTGCAGACCGCGACCATGAACGACGTAAACGGAAATAATTGCTTCACCGCCAGGTGAACGCAGTTATTTTTGGAGCTCTCCTGGGTATACTCCAGGACTTGTTCAGGTACTTGATGGAATTTCTGGCCCTGGTTCTGGCCAAATTTTGAATTGTAGCAAATTCCTAGAAAAGTTGCAAGAAAACTGAGATTCGGGATCTCGATGGCATAGTGGACTGGTAGTTTCCCTGACATATCATCCTCTCCCTCCCCACTCGCTGGCTGATTGGCGAAGACTTTGTGCAGATCTGGGTCCCTCAGCATCCAGCACAACAGTGACCGACCGGCGTCTTTGGCCCAGATGTTGTTAGCCCAATCGTTGGACTCCTGTAATGTGTGAGACACGAGCTGAAGTAGTACTTGATCGCCTCTCACTCCAAAAGCACTGGTAGTCCTGATATATGACTTCAAGGCGCGAGTGCTCGCCGCGTCATTCCAGTTGCTGATTTCTTCAATCATACTCAACAATCTGTCCACGGCGTCTTGGGGCTCCTCAGGTATCTCTAGTCCTGTTGAATCATTCAGATCTTTGGGTTTATCATACTTAGCGTAAGCCCTTGCCATTGTGGATTCGATTAATATTGGCTCTAGGCAGGATTAAGAACTTAGTAGACCGTTAGTTAAGAAAAAATGCCCTACAAAAATTGGCTAATCTCAAGAGATCTATTGTGGTGGTTGGAAGGCCGCACTGGGTGTCTCTACGAATAAATATATTACCTAGGTGTGGTTCTCCGAGTAGGCCTGCATGGGCACCCGCTCCTCTGTCACGATCGCTGCATTTGACGACGTACAAATCACTCACCCGTTTCCCTGGCAGGGCAAGCCTATCAGATAGTGTTCATTTTCAGTAATAATTTACATCATTTTAGTAAGGGCAATTACATACTATTGGCCTACGAGGTGTTATCGCATCATAACATAGGCAGGCTAACTCGGGGGGGGGGGGGGGCGG